>JAWRVF010001202.1:0-94233 GCA_036785485.1 Physcomitrellopsis africana | reverse complement strand
TATACTGAATTGGTCCTTTTTGGCAAGCAATACATTCTCTACTGAAGAACTAGCCTTGCTAGAATCGGTTGTATTCTATATTGAAAAAGTACCCAATGGAGTACCCAATTCTTTTGTGCTCCATTCTCTTTCCGTTAATGGACTCAAGAGATATATTGGGCTACTCGCGAAGTTACCCGCGAGTACTTTTGGCAATTTCTTTAACGGTATATATGTCTGAAATATTAAAGATCTTTCATGTTCTTGGTATGCTTGGATGTGCCGACAGGCATGCAACCATGGTTTAATCCAACTTTTTTGATGCTTCTTTTTTAGCTTCTATTCTTGCTTATCCCGCAACATATTTCTTACTTGTGCTCTCTTATCTTCCTTTCGACTGACGTATTTTTCTCAGAGCAATGTTCTCATTCTTATTAACCATAATCTTTTATCATCTATTATTGACATTGCTTTCCATCACTATTGTAACTATTTATTCAACAGTTAATTCCTAACACTCAATACTATTATCAATCCCCGGCAACGGTGCTAAAATGTTGTTGTCGTCCGTCTCACTTACTCTACCAATACTGCCTAGAGTAAATCTGTAAAAGGAGATTCAAACATAGGAAAAAACTATTTGCATTGAATTAAATCATTAGAATCACACAACTAACTGCCTTCTGATTACACTAAAACATCCCAATTTTATTACAGTATCTCTCTTATACTACCAATAACTTTGTTTATAATAAAATAACATAAACAATAATCCAACTCAAATATTCACTATCTCTCCTCCTCTCTTTCTTTATGACAATAATATGTAATACTGCGATATCTCAAAACACACCATAATTATCCTATACTCCAAACATAGGAATACTCCAAAATTTATTAACACTTCCAATAATTCACTTTGCATAATCCAAACTCCACGAACTTCCTCTCGTGGGTCACCCTTAATTCAATACTTAATGTAGTATAATTCCCTCACATTCATATTCATTCTTCATAAAACATCTCTGATTCTCCACTTCCAGATTTCCACTTATATTTCTCCACTGATATTTCAGCATATCAGTTTATCCTCAATCTTTTATTATAAATCAATTCTTTCCTTTATTGCTTCATTACAGAACTGCACTTTACAATATTCAGCACTTATCTAATATCCTTCTCTTAAAAATTAACAAGAGGTAGCACCAAGCTTATTCTGGCTCAGCACTATCACAGTCTGGCCCTTACTGCTACTATCCGAATCAATTTATACTTATTCCAATCGGTATTAACCACTACACAACTGACGATAATCACTTTTTCTAACTCCCTTACCTATGCTGCCTTCTAAACTGGCCATTTATCGACTTCCTGCCTACTCTTAACCCTACAAACTATGTATTGTAAATCCTAAAATTCCTACCCATTCTACAATGGCGTAAGAAGGCAAGAAGATTGAATTTGGAGTTTTTGATAGAGCTTTAGATGGCGCTTCAAGTGAATTTTCAAGTGGAGCTTCAAGTGGATTTTTTTTTAGTGGACAAGGTATGTATTTGAATCCAAACACTGCAAATATTTTTTAAGCATTTACATTGTTTATGCAACAATAATAGAGCAATGATCGCAAGGAGGCTTTGGCAATTAAAGTATTGCAAGCAGTGATTAATAAGATCGATCAATTTTATGGAAGGAATATTTTTAAATATTTAATATGTTATGTGCGGAAAATAGAATTGAATTGAGTTTCTAAAAAGAATATGATTTTATTATTTGAACTTACTACAATGTTGAAGATAAAAAAAAATATGTGAAATCAATTATAGAACAATCAAAAAATTCTTGGAAGGCGTTCTCTTATGCATTGAGAGATAAGTATTTCTTGAAAGACTTTGATCGGATCACTAATAAATCATTTTTGGAATAGATTGAATGCCCAAATAAGAAATTGCAAGCTATTAAATTATTAAGGGAGTTTGACAGGCAGTTGTGAGTCATCAAATTGACTTATTAGTTGTTTTAAGATAAAAGAATGCATTTAGAGTGCCAAAATTACAATTGTAAGTGAAGATGTGTTTAGATGATGCTAAATGAAGGAGAATAATATTAGTGAGAAAGAAATTGGATCTTAGTAAGTCTTGGAGGTAATTATCTTAGTTAATTTAGTATTTTTCTTAATTATAAGAATTAGCACTTAATTATTGAGATCAATGTCTATATTGGCCTTCTAATTTTATGTACCACTTATTAAATGTACATAAATGTTACTTAATAAGTAGAAGAAGCATGAAAAAGAAATTTCATGTCTTTTTAGTTATTTATGTAAAAAATAGGATTTTTAGTTGATTTAAATTGATTAAATTATTATGAAAAATCACCAAGGTAGAATAAAATATTTTGAAATTGATATTATTATTTTAAAAACATTATAAGAATTTTTAGAATTTATTTAGAATTTATTTAGAATTTATTTAGGAATTTTTAGAACAATTTTGAAGACCTTGATAAAAATGAATTTTACCACCTTGGGAGCCATGATGAAGAATTGGAGTAAGATTTGAAGACCATACAAGGTTCCTAGGCTAATTGGGTGTTTTTGAACACCATGGTGAAGTCAAAATTTCAAAATAAGGAGTTTTACTAATAGAAAATAGGAGGACCAGCAGCTAGTGTAGTCCTTGTAAGAAGGGAATTGAACAAATCCCATATGGATTGTGGCACCTTGGATGTAGGTAGGAGGACAAGACTAAGGCCTCATGGCCCCTCTAGGACACCCTTATACACTCTTGTGAGCCTTGGTGAGGTTTGAATTCATGATCTTTTAAGCAAGTTACCTTTGAGGTAAAAAATTTCTACTTCACTTTTCTATTATTTATCTTTTATCTTTGGATTGTCATAACTTATTCATAGTAATTTAGAATTATATGTTCTTTATACCATTAGAAAGATAAAAAAATTATCTAAAAAAAAAAAAAAAAAAAAAAAAAAAAAAAATCTTTTTTTTTTTTTTTTTTTACTAGATAAAAATATAATGAACAAGCTACGATATAGTTTGAATTGTACTCTTATTTGAAATCATTTATTCTACTTGTTTTGTGGATTTTTCTTCTTGTTGTTCTTGTTAATTATTCCCTTCACTTCACACCACCAACTACAAGCAATTCTTAAGTGAGGCAACCTTCTAATTTGGATTGAGAAGTAAAAATTTACCCTCACAGCAATATTCTCGATCATTGAAAGTGGAAAATATAACCTTCGAATCAAAAAAGGTTGAATTATTTCTTTAAACAGCTCATGGAAAATTATAAGAGAGGTTAGAAATTCTTCTTGAGTATAAAGAAAAGAATGAAGGATTGACAATAAAATAAGAAGAAATTGAAGATGAAGTGAGATTACTTGCAAAAAGAAAAAAAAAAAAGAATAAGATTGATATTCAAAGAATTGTGCAAGTACCTAAAATTCAAGTGCCTATTTTATGATCAGCAATATCTATTATCTAATCTTCAATAACTACATCAAAAGAAGAAGATGTGAGAATTGGAGAATTCATACATGGAATGTGGGATCTTGAAATCAAACTTATAAGGCTTGAGGAGAAGACTTCTATATTAAATTCAAAAGCTACTTTAAACAAGAGTATGTGCAAAGATATATTTAGTGTGATGATGATTTTCATTCTTAAAAGAATTGTAGTGAAGTCAATGAAATAATACAAGACATTGTTTTTTGAAAAGATGAAAAGGTGGTATTAAAATATACTCGTGATTTTTTCCAAACTAACTTTGATAAAGGAGATATGAAAGTACTAGTTAAGGATTATTTGGTAGCAAATGGAATTACAATGATTGAAGTTATGGTACAAGGGTGGATGATAATGGCAACCAAGATTTTTTTGGAAGTATTCAACCAAGTAGAATTTGGTCTTCTCTCATTTCTAAAATGTATAAAAAGAAGATGCCACGAAAAGCTTTATTGATGACTACTACAATAATTTGTGGAACTACGAGTTGGAAGGATCTTGTAGAAGCTTTGTCAGTGCATGCCTATATTTTTAAGAGCCAACATGAAGCCTTAATAGAAAAAAAGAAAAGATAGAATTTTAATAAAACAAGAAAAAAAAATTCTTCTAAGAGGCAGATTTGAGGAGATAAGGCTTGTGAGATGGCTTCACAAGAGTTAATAACAAAAGATGCCTTAATATCATTAAAAAAAAAATTAAAGGACTTAAGAAAAAAAATAAATCAACGACTTATAAACTTCTCTTTGATATTGAAGCAGCAATAGATTTAAAAGAGGTGCTTGAAGAACGTGTGTTCAATGCTAAAGTTGAATACATTAAAAGAGATTTTAGTATTACAAAGAAAGAATTTTATAATATCATTATTGACAGTATTAAGCAGAAAAGGCAATTAATAGATGAAGCTAGATCAAAGTATGTTATTGATGTACATGTATGTGAGGATGAAGAAGATAAAATTGGAAATTATTGCAAACAATCAACAAATGGAAGAAGGAATTATAATTGAAGAACATGCTTTGATGATCCAAGTGACAAGGAAAAAGAAATTTTGAGTCATTATACTCGAAAGCATTGGGCTAGAGCAACTACAAAGGTATTAATAATGATTGGAGATATGGATGAGCCAATTATTATTTTGATTGACCACCATTTAGAAATAAATCTTATATCTAAGGATCTTTAAATGAAACAAAAGTGGCTAATTGATATGGAGCATGGATGGATAATACGGACAACTAATAATACACAAGATAAATTATATGATACTTGCCCGGATGTGAAAATTTAGATTGGTGATGTTGTAATGGAGCAAAATTTTTTTGTTTAAGATGCAACATTTTATCTTCTTATATTGGAACAACCATATATTATTGCAACTTAGATAGAAACAAAAGTATTTGATGATGATTCAGCTTATACACAGATTTGTAGTGAAGATGGGAGAAAGGCAGTACAGTTTTTGACTATGCTTCCAAATCATGAACACAATCAAGACAAATTGAGATAGAATCCATTGCCAAGGGTTGCTAAAGAATTTACGGATTTTTAAAGAATACCACTATAAAGCAGTGTCATAATAGAGAGAATTTGCCTCAAGAAAGTGCGGAGCTTCTAGCTACCACTAATTACTCAACAAAGATCCAAGTATAACAAAACCTCCAAATTTATATAAAAGATTTCTTCATAGGGATATTACACCCAATACGTAAGTCTTATTTCCTCAAAACATAACAAATACTCTTAAACCCTCATTCCTCCATAGGGCAGGAATTTTTTCTAAACTTCAATAATCCATAATTTTTAATCTAATTATCCAAACGTACTCAAAATTTACATAAAAAACTAATATATTCAATACTATTACAAATTTCAATTGTCGATTTGTTACTAATCTTTAGATTTTGCCAAAATCCTAATAATAGCTTTTAATTCTTATTTACAAATACCCATATATTAAATTCTTTATATCTTATGAACTAAAAGTCCAAATGCTATGAGATTTTATTATATAGCTTTTTAACATAATAATACACCTTTTTAAAAAAATTTAAATAAAAATTCATCTAAAAGCTCAAGATATGGCAAACCCCATCACTATCAACAAAATGACCTACTTACTGCCTTGGATTTAATTTGCTATCTTTGACTTCTAATATCTCTTTTTTTAAAACTTCCAATATAGAAATTCTTCTATATTAGATGTAGATCTTGAAATCACCTCTCTAGTTGCACCTCCTAATCTCCAAAAGCTCTCATGTAATTCCTTGTATACTCAAAAGAGTGATAATAGATAGAATTTGTACACCTTAACTTCAAGTGCCTGCTCTTTCTTTATAAAACCTCTAAATCTCTTGATTTTTATACCAAAATTATAGTAAAAAAAATAAGCTTTTTAATCCTGGTCTTTGATTTTTGAATGCTTTCTTTGAAGTTGCCAAAATCCTTGTTCTCCTCGCGGGAAGCCTCTTCAAAGCCTATTGGGCATGACTATTAACCAATAGAAATGAAGAACTTCATCTTTTGCCTTTTTTCATCCACAATTTATCTTCATCCTTCCAAATAAGTCTCTTAATAGTTTAATTCTTCTTCTTTGGATCCCAATTGATTTTCAAGGCTTTATACTAAATAATTAGGTCCTATATAATTTAAACATCATAATCAAATTAAATAAAAATCTAAAATAAAGTTTCTTACACCAAAAAATAAAATTTATTTTTTTAACTATTCTAACACATGTTAAAATCTATGAACATAATATATATATTGACTAGATTTTATATATTGTAACCAATTATAGTACGACAATGGGATTATGGAGATATAAAAGAGGAGGTACTCTTGCAAGATGTAAATACCTTTGATATAAGTTTTATTGATTTTTTTGAAAATAGAAGTATTATATATATAAAAAAGTTGTAAATGTAAAAAAAAAAAAAAAAAAAAAAAAAAAAAAAAAAAAAAAAAACTATGTAATAATTAAAAAGAATTATATGGATTAGAGACATTAAAGGATGATGAAAGGATTTATGGTGTTTATGAAGAAAATAGATTAGAAGATTCTTTAGAATTGATTGCATCAATTGAAGTAGAAAATGATGATAAGATTATACAAATTCATTCAAGAAAAATTTATTCTATACTTAAATCTTTTCAAGTACCAAAGATTATGGTTGAAACAAAATATAAGACAATAGATAAGGAGAAACCTGTTGCTAGACTTTTACCAAAAGATTCTAAAAAGTATATGAAAAAAATATCAAAAAAAAAGAATTTAAAGGATCCAAGGAATATTGGACACAAGTTTACTAACGAGACTTTTAAGGAATTGAAGATTGATTATGATGGTTCCTTGTTGCCATAGGAAATTGAATACTTCATAGAAATGTTAACAAAACAAGGTAAATTATTTGCCTTTGAATCTCATAAAATTAGGTGTGTCGATCAAAATGTTGTAATTCTAGTGGTTATTTTCACTATATCGTATGTGCTTTGGACTTTGAGTCCAATTCCAATACCAAGGGCACAATTACCAAGTTTGATAGAATTATTGAAAGAAAAGATGAAGGTGAAGATTTTAGAACCTTCTTTTGCACTATATTCTAATTGATGGTTTATAGTGTCTAAAAAAAATGGATTATTATAATTTATTCAAGATATGTAACCAATAAATACAGTAACTATCAAAAATATAGGAATTTGACCAATAATAGATGAATTTATTCAAATATTTGCAAGAAGGGCAATCTATTCAATGAGTGATTTGTATTCAAGGTATGACCAATTTCAACTTGCAATAGAGAATAGAGACATGAAAATGATGAGAACACCACTTAGACTAGTTAAAATATGTATTCTTTCTCAAGGTACTATTAATTCAGTAATATATATGATGAACGGGATAAACAAGGTGTTAAGAGATTTTATTCTTGAGAAGACTGTGTCTTTTTTAGATGATGTTTTTACAAAGGGTGCAAAGAAGAAGACAAGGATGAAACTTTAGATAAAAAAGGATGTTGCAAGTATGTTATTGATCATGTACAAGATTATAAAAAGATATTGACTCAGCTTGAAGAAGTTCATCTTACATTATCATGTACAAAATCTATGTTTAAAGTACAAGAAATTGTAATTGTTAGACATTTATGAGAATGAAAGAAGATTACAATTCTTTAATAGAGGTGCAAAGATTTTTGGATGTATATGTATTTTATCATATTTGGATTCCTCACTATATTTACGTAACAAATCCATTTTATGAATTATTATATAAGGGTTATAGATTTAAATGGAAAAAAAAGCATATCAAAGCAATGCAAAGATTAAAAGATTTATTGATATTACCTCCACTGTTGAGAGAAATTGATAATAAGTGCAATAGATTAATAATTCTTACAGCTGATACTAGTCCAATTGCTATTGGATGGATCATAGGTGAAGATGATTCAAATAGACATAGATTTATAATTTGATTTGGAGCTAAGATTTTAAGTACTTACTAGTGAGTATATTCACAAGTACAAAGAAAAGTATGGGAAATTATTTAAGCCATGAAAGTTTAAAAAGATTATTTAATTAGAGCAATGGTGGTGATTGAAACAGATTATTTATCTTTACTTGAGATAATTATTATTAATATAATATTGGATATTACAATATTGATATGGATTGCTTATATCAAATTATTAAATCCAAAGTTCAGACATATTGCAGGAAAAGACAATCTAGTAGCAGATATACTATCTCAAGCAAAATATAATGGAGAAGATGAGATAATTGAAGATATTGATGATGTGGATACAAAACTTTATTTAATTTCACAATTGAAGAAAGAAGATAAGTTATTTCATTAAAAAAATTATGAAGGAGAGTTATTAGATATCAGATATTATTTAAACACATTAACCAATCATATTAATTGGTCTATTAAAAAATTTAAACAAATCAAGAAAAAAACATACAAGTTCATATTACAAGGATTTCTATAGAAGAGGCCAAAATCAAATATTGAAATGCCGCAACCAATAGTAGGCATCAAAGAAGATTAACAAAAACTACTCAAGGAATTTCATGATAGTCTATAGGTAGGGCATAGAGGAATTTGGACTACTTTTGCTAAATTGAAGGAATGATATTGGTAAAATACTATGTATCGAGATATAGCTTTATTAGTGGAATCTTGTATAACTTATCAAATGTATTCAAATATATGTCATTGAGATAGTCTACATCAAACATATTCTTTGGCTATTCATTTTAAAGGGGTTGTGGACTTGATTATTATATCAATGGAATTATGGAAAATGAGGCATTTAATTTAGGCTCATGAAGATTTATCAAACCAAGTAGAAGGTAGGGCATTAAAAACAAAGTCTATAGAATTAAAATCTGCAGATTTTTATTTGAGGATGTTATTTGTCTCTATGGATGTGTGATAAAGATCATTACAGATTGTAGAGAATTGGATGCTCATGAAGCTGAACTATTAGAATGCGGCAACTTGAACAAAGATCAAAAGATGTGGAGTTAGCATTAAAATGATTATAAGAAGCAAGGCTAAAGAATAAGCTCAATTTGATAAACGACATTGATTGAGGCCTAGAGCAATTGAAGAAGGTGATTGGATACTTGTTTATGATAGCAGTTTAGATAATCAGCATAGTACTTTATAAAAGTTTTAAAACATTGGTTTGGACTATATATAATACTAACAGTCCATAACAATGCCACATATTCATTAAAGGAATTGGATGGTATAAGGTTGAAAGTATCTATTGCTAGGAAGCAAGTGAAGGTTTTTAAAAGATGAGATGGAGAAATAAATGAGAAAAATTATGTTGAAGATATCAATGGCTCTGAATAAAATAATTATATTGAAATGGATGATGAATATGATGAAGAAGAACTTGGTGTAGAAAATGAAGAGATGGTGTGATACCAACTATGACATATGGTTTATTTGGCACATACTAGAAGATGCGTAGGTTCAGAGGGGATGGATGTCGTATTGTAACACATTTATGTAGTGAAAAATATAAACAAGAATGATTTTTATTTAATATTTAATTATCTTGGTTCAATAAGAAATCAAGATATTTAAGAAAAGATTTATAAAAGCTTCTTAGATTATTTTCTTATTTTAATAGCTAATAGATAAAAATTATTTATTAAATTTTTCTTCTAGGTTGTAGAAATTCTATCACTACTTTTAAAAAGCCATAAGTTAATAAAAATATGATAGAAGAGATAAATAGTTAATATAGTTGATATTAGATTTAAGTTGAAGGTAGGATCAAGCTTAAAAATCCTTAGAATAAGTTAGATTGATATCCAAGGGTCGACTATGTATGAAATAGGGTCAAAATCAAACCTCTAGCTATAAAAACGGCCACCAAGGGCAAGATATCAAATCATTTGAAGATTAGCAACTAAGATTGGAGAACTAGCTTCAAGTTTATTTTAGAGACATTAGACTTGTTTCTATAGGATTTGAGACAACTTAGAAATTACTATCTAAAATCAGGGTTTGTATAGGGGATTAAGTTTTTATACAATAAAATTAGGACTAGCACTCTCGGCTATTGTATGCAATTGAAGTAATATTTATAATTGAAATTTTGATAATGTGTGGATAATTAAGTGTGCTAAGTTTGAATAAAAATTTATAACAATCTAATAATGCGATTGGAATTTATTTGATCTTTAATACGAATAGGTACCAAAAATTTGTAGTTTAGGGTTGTTTATAGTTTTTGCAATATCTGAAGATCTATTAATCAAATTAAAGTGAAATTTGGCACATTATTAGAAGACTTCAAGAACAAGCTTCACACCAATTCTTAGCTGAAGTTAATAGTTGGAAAAGGAGAAATTATTGTTGGAGTATATACATCAACTTTCAAATTGGTGGCTAAGTGATATTAGTGTGGTTTTTGGTTAATTTTTGACAACCTATAAGTTAGATTGGATTGATACGTTCTAAACATATAGAAGATTTATATTTGTATTTGTGTGTAAAATTATATACTATATTGATGGTCAAATTAAGAATCATAACTTATTGAAGTTCACTGAATAAGATTAGAATTTGTAAGGAGAAATCTAAGTTGCTTAATTATGACAAGTAACAAAGCAATTAGATTTTATATATGATTGAAGTTATCAAAAAGAGTATTTTTAAGCACTTTGTTCAAGATCAACAATCCCTCATCATCAATCTTGCAAACTTTTCCTATCATTACCTATACTAGAACAATTATGGTATTCTGTCTCTATGGATTTTAACATAGATCTATATTTGTGATTGTAGATTGTTTTATCAAAATGGCACATTTTGTACCATGTACAAAATCTATTACAAGTAAAAAAATGGCTAAGCTCTTCTTTGACAATAATAATTACTATTATGGATTACTAAAGGATATTATATCAAATAGAGGGACACAATTTGTATTAAAATTTTAAAAAGTAATTTTTAAGATATTAAAGATAGACATAAAATTATCTTTGGTCTTCCATTCTTAAATTGATGGACAAACATAATAGATAAATCAAGTTTTCGAGCAATATTTGAGGTATACCATCAATTATTATCAATATGATTGAATAATTTTTTTGCCATTGGCAGAAGTTGCTTACAATAATTTGGTATATTCTTCTATCCAACAAACACATTTCTTTGCCAAATATAATTATCATCCATGACTTTATACTTTTGATTTTTTAAAAATTAATAATCATGCGGTGTTGTATTACATGAAGTCTTGCTTGAAAATGCACCAAGCACTTGGTTGTCAAAAATAAAAGAAAAATTGCAACTACAAGTCCTAACACCTCTATTAGAATTATATATAAATTAAAATTAAAAAATAACAAGTATACTCAACTATTAAAAAAGTTCAATTAGATTTTTAATTAATTATAAAAAAATATAAAAAAATCTTTAAAAACTTTTAAAAAAATCATAAAGAAATAATAAGAAATTTTAAATAAATATTAATATAAAGATCTAAAAGAAATATTATAATAGAAATCTTTTATAAATACTAAAAATAGAAATATAATCAAATTTTAATCAAATTCTAGTCAAATTCTAATTAAATCTTAATCTAGTCCTAATCAAACCGTGATCAAATCTTAGTCAAATTCTAATCAAATCCTAATAAATCCTTAATCAAATCTTAAATCCTAAACAATCTTAAATGAACCTTATTAAATCCTAACCGAATTCTAATAAAATCCTAACAAATCCTATAGCAGATTAAAGCCTCAATAACTAAAGATTAAATTATTGATCTTAATTCAAATTTTGCACACCTTTTATTAACTAAATTTATAACATATACAAAAAATTTGAAAAAGATTTAACTCACCAAATAGAAGATAAGCTCAAAAATCTACTCAGGTGTAGGCCATCTTTCTTCTTCAACCTTAATGCCAATTTTTTAATTCTAATATCTTCTTTTTATACTATATAATTACTTTTAAATCAATATATAAATAAAAAATCAATTCTACTATCAATACAAATAATTCTTTCTTCAATCCAATTAATAAATTTCTAAATATCTTAAAAATCCTTATTGACCCTCAAAATCCTATTTCTAAGACCCCAATCCACTTGAACTTCAAAAACCTTCAATCTAATTATTAGATCAAGTTCAAAATCATATCATGCACTCGACACAATTACAATCAAAAATTCACAGAATTTATTTATAGATCTATAACCAAATTCGTAAAATATTCAAAAATATAAATCATTTTTTATTTCACAAACTTCAAAGTCATCCAAATCAACTATGACTTTGTAAAGCTCTTACAAAGTCAATACCTATTCAAATTACTTAAAACTAATATTCATACAAATCCTATTAAGTCTAATCTCAAAATCCACTCTTTAATCTGCCAAAAGACTCTCCATCTGCTATAAGCACGTGGTTTTGTGCCTCAAGGTTTGATTTTAATCCAGGTTCACAATTAGTACTCTCTAAGTATCAATTCTTAGAATTTTTAGATAAATTTTATTAAAATCTATTTTTAATTCCTTTCTAAAGATGCCTATTTCATTTATTTTTCTAATCTATTTTATTTTGTCATATTTATGGTCATACAAAATAAATAGAAGCTTCTTTTATAAAAAGGCAATATCAGCACTTTTTAAATTTTACTACTTTCTTATCTATTATTTATATTTTAAAGATAATTTACTAAAATATTTTTATTTGACCTCTTTTATAATATAATTATTTTATTTTTTTACCTAATGGCCATATTACTATACAACAATTATGGAAGATTTAGAAAATTAATTATTAGAGCTATATGTAACAATAAAGGTACAATTAAAAGAAGTTCAAGAATGACAAAAGACCAACAAAGATGTCTATTGTAAGAAACAACCTCAATTTTATGTTGGTGATAAGATATGGTTACTTTATTGTAATATTAAGACTATTTGTCCTTATAACAAGTTGGTCTAATCTGATAATATCTTATAGAAAAGCTTCTTAGAAGCTTCATACATTAAATTTTATCTTTATACATGTCTATAGGTGATTGGTAGATTAGAAACTTGGCCAACAAATTAGCCACATGTTGCATATGTTGATAGCTTATAGAATAAGTTAATTATATAGCACATATACATAAAACTTGTCTTACAAGTTTGACATGTGTTTTGCAAATTGGACATGTATTGAAGGTCCTGTAGAGCATCACCATGCAATTTTTAGATAAATAATACATATAGAGATAAGAATAATGCCTTCTTCATTCTTGTCAACTTCTTTTTTATTTCTAATTTAGTTCAAGAGTCTTTATATTTTCTAGCCTTTAATAATGGCCATTCCAATTTCTTCTTGAATATATATACTTCCTTAATTCTATTTTGTTATTTTTCTTTGACACAAATTTCACTAGTTTATACATCTTCTTTTAGTTTGTGTCTTTGACACTCTTTCACATTAATATTAGGAATAAGTGTCACTCTATTTTCCTATAGGTATAATTTTATTATTAAATTATTTTTTCTTATTATTTCTTATAAATTATATTTTTTTCTAATATTTGATTCAAGACTCTAATTTATGTAATCTCCTATTGTAGCTATAATATTTGTTTTTTCTACTTTATTAACTAAAAATGTAGTAATATTTACTTGTAGTACTAGGCTCTATTTCATAGAAGGTTTATTAGATTCCAATTATAAGAGAATTCCAATCTCATTATTTTTGTTTACAACTTCTTTTATTACCATCAAATTTGAGGTTGGCCCATTGAAACAAGAGAAGAAATTATGATCTTCTACTTACAAATGTGAGACTTTTAATGGCTCTATCTAGCCATCATTGGTAGTGGTGTCTCTAATTTCTATTACAAGTGCCTATTTTTTTTACTTTCAATCCAAAGTCATTAATTATTAAGATATTACTATTAAAAATAATATTATAATACCATATTTCTAATATAATAAATTATATTACTTTTAAGTCCAACATATATTTTTTCTTTATTGTGGGATTTAATTTTTACATAGATTTATTACCACTTTGTTTGGTTGCCATGTTCTTGTGCCAGATAGTAATGAATCTATTTAAATCCATTTTATTAATAATAGGTATAATTTAAAAGTTAATTGACTTCTTATTTGACTTGTCAATTAAATTATTCTTCAATGTCTTGACATTGGAATTTTATATAGATTCTTTAAAACCTCTTTTTTTTTAGTTAGATTTTTAAATTTAAATTTCTTCTAAGATTTTTATTGATAGAAATAGTTTCTTTTGTTATTTTTTTAAGATCTTCTTTTCAAAGTTGGAGACTAAAAATATGTGGATTCTCTTCCACAAAGCATGCAATAATTATATTTTGGCAAAGCTTACTAACTTTATTATGTACCAAATCTTCATTTATCACAACTTCAAGAAGGTTTGTGCGTATCAAAAGGCCAATGTAACTTTAAAAGAAATTGGCTAGTAGTAACTCACTTAAAGAAGATTTTATTAAATGCAATCAATCTTAAAATCAAAAGATATCATATGTAGCAATTATTTTGTTTTCTTCCTTGAGATCCATTAAGATATTCACATTTATACCATATGCTCTAGTCTTTGTGTATGATGAGCCGCCCTTATGAATGCCTTCTTTGATGCATTTGAGATACACTGCTATATTTACTCTTTAAAAAAATCTTAGACAAAAAAAGAAAAAAAAAAAAAAAAGATATTAAACTTATAAATTAAAGCAAGGATAGAATAATAAGGATGCAACTTTGTAATGCAGCCTAAGCCATTTATGTAGGTCCATCCAAACAACTATATAAACTTGTAATCCTAATGCATTGATGCTATGCAATTCCTTCAACTGCATCATCTTTTAAATTATTGCTATTATCTATAAATAATCTAAAATATTTTTTAAAAAGAATGTAAGTCTTATATAATATTATCTCTATTCAAAACTTATGCAACTTTTAGTATTTATTTTATAAAAGATTAAAAATAATTAATTATTTATTTATTTATTTATAGAATATATATATTAAAATAATTAATATTTTATAGATAACATTAAAATATTATAGCATTCTATTTATTATAAAAATTGAACTTAAGTATATTTTAATATGTTTTATTTCTGTTTAGAATCTTTTCAAATCTTTGACATTATTTTTAAGTATTTCAATTTTTTTAGAATATCATGCTAAAAATTTAGTTAAGAAAATTTATTTTATCATTATTTTTTCTTAAATGAATTGAACCCTCAAGTTTTTAGAATTTGTCACAATATATACTTATATTTTAAATTAAAAATATACATACAAGAAAGAATTAGAAATATTTGAATCTTGATATTTTTATTTGTTTAAATCTTGTTTATATATATATATATATATATATATATATATATTTATATTTATTTATATATATTTATTTATATCTAATATATTTAAAAATATATATAAATATGATATTATAAAAAAATTAAATTCAAATAGGAATTTAGATTTATATATATCTAATATATTTTTTTTGTATATAACCAATATCTAATATATATTTTTAGAAAAATTAAAAATTATTCTTTATAAATATATATATATATACATATATCTTTAATTTTTTTGTATGTTTATTTCTAAGCTTGTTGTAAATATTTTTTAAAAAGTGTCTTTGATCCAGGTAATAATAAAAAAAATCATAAAAATATCATAGAAAAATTTTAGAATACTCAAGTAGAAATGACATAAAAAATATACCTTGTGTTTATAAAATTCTAGAACATGAAATGATATCTTATATAAAGGTGTCAATTTTTAAAAACTACAAAAGAACAACTACATAGAAATCTCAAATTAGTAAGATAATACAAATTCTTTGAAATTTTTAAAATTTTAATAGAAGAATATTTTTTAATTATAGTAATGAAAAAAAATTATTATACTACTAATATCAATAGAAGTAAATAATAACAAAGTCACACTTTTATCAATTATAGTTGCAAAAAATAAAATCTTAAAATATTCTATATCTATAAAATAATATATTTTATAATTTTTGTTTTATATTTAATATTTCTAATTCTTTTAATACTCTATAGCTAGAATTTTAAAAAATGTGGCATTGAAGTCACAAGGAATATTGTTGCTCATAATTTTTGTATATTTGTAAGTGAATAGATCATAATAAAGACATAAAAGTGTTCTATATATCAATAAAAGATATCAATATATATATGTATATATATATATATTTCTTAGCATTGATTGCTCTTAGTTTTTTTAGAAGTAATATATTAAAGTAAGTTATTGATGTATTATAATATATAATATAATAAAAAATTATAATTCCAATAATATAACTAAGAGTCATTAATACTTATTTCATTGAAACTACACAAATCTAAGTAGAATATTAAAAAAATATTTATACATGTATTTAATAAAATATAAGAAATTTTAATTTTTTAAAAATAAATTTAAAAGAAACATGTATAATTATAAAAATGCAATAAAAAGGAATGATATAATGCAACCAAAAAAATCTTATAGTTATAATTTGCAGCATATATTTTTTTAAATTATCTAAAAAATATATCTACAAATTATTTATTAATTATTTATTGTACCAAAATCTTTTTGAAATTAATTTTTTAAGAAATCTTTATTATTTATAATTATAACTAATATAAAATATCATATTGAAAAAACTATTTATATAAAATACTATTTAAAATATTATTTATATTCAAATTGTTTTTAAAATATAAATTAAAAAAAATATATATATATATATATATATATAACAATCTTAATTTAAAAGGTTTAATAGAATTTTTTTTTATAAAAATAATTTTGAGATGTTTATTCATTAGTACTTTGAGATATAATATTTTAGTTGGAATTATAATTTATAAATATGCTTATAGTTATAATTAATATTGTAACCTTAGATATAATTATTAGTATTTTAAGATATAATATTTTAAAATTATATAATTTTTTATAATTATTTTTTATTTTTATTTTAAAAAATTAATTATATTTTATTTTTATTTATTTATTTATAATTAAAAAAATTGTATATCTTCATGTATTAAATAATTAATGCTATATTTTAAATCTTAATTTTTGAGTAATATAAACTTAAATACTATTAAAAAATAGAAAATTATATTAATATCTGATAAAAATACAACAAAAAAACTTATAATTAATATCAAATTTAATTTTTAATATGTCTTATATATTAAATTTATAATTAAAATTTTATTTTTTAATAATTTTAATATAATATATATATATATATATATATATATATATATTATAATCTAAGATTAGAATTATTTTTTTATTTTTTTATAAGATAGACAATGAAATATTTTTATTGATGAAAGATTACTAAATTTTTAATATAAAATTTATAGGAATAATTTACTATAAGTGGATGGCAATTGGTAATATTAAAGATATAAATCTAGACAAAACTTAAAAGATAATACACTCATGTATCATTAAAGAAGTAAAAAAAAAAGATATAAATAAAAGATACAAAAGATTTAGAATAACTATTTTTAAATACAAAAAAATTAGAGAGTCTTGAACCAAGACTAAAATACAAGAAAAGTGTTGACAAGAGTGACGATGGCCTCACCCTTATTTCTATATATACTAGCTATTAAGAAGGCCATATGGTTGTTAAGGCAAGTGGCCAACATAAGCTAATATACTTCTACCTATTTTTTCCTACTTCTATTTTATTTCTATTTATTTAGATAATATATGTGTCTCTTATATTATCCCTCTTTCTAAGCAACAAGTTCTACAAGAATCGATTGAATTATTTCATAAGTTAATGAAGTCCAAGATTTGTTGAATGCAGTTAGCAACAAACTTTGAACATTATTTTTTACAAAGGTGGTTAACATGTCCTTTTAACCATCTATAATATCCCATATTAAGGGGCAAATACCACCCAATTATTTGATTATTGTTAAGATCTGCATAACTATTTTTAAATAACACATTTTATATGTCATCATGTGTAATACTTACTTCTAGTAGTATCACTAAGCATTGAGAATCTCTACCAAGATTGAAGTACCAAACATGATGTATCTTGCCATCTATTC
Organism: Physcomitrellopsis africana; assembly: GCA_036785485.1. Classification (NCBI taxonomy): domain Eukaryota; kingdom Viridiplantae; phylum Streptophyta; class Bryopsida; order Funariales; family Funariaceae; genus Physcomitrellopsis; species Physcomitrellopsis africana. Next base: position 76,109 of record JAWRVF010001202.1, on the reverse strand, counting down.
AAGAAAAGACATGTCTTCGTTAAGGATCTTCATTATGATTCTAACATTATTCAGGTTAAGACAATCTAAGTGTTTCATGTGAAAATTTTACAAATAACAACTCTTGAGATAAATCTGTTGGCTCTTTATTTTCTATGTTATAAAGAAGTTTAATAAGTTGATCCTTGAACTTGTTTCTTCTTGATTTGTACCATTGTCTTATCAATGATTAGTTTTTAATTTTGATAGATGTTGATGATGAAAAAAAAAAAAAAAAAAAAAAAAAAAAAAATTGATACATTTATAAGATTCTCAAATGGCTTTCAATTTGCATTTATTAATATTATATCCATACCAATATATAAGATATTCCAATTTATGTTGGCACAATCTTCAATATAGGACTTTTTTATTTCAAATTTTTAATTATTATCTATTTCAATATAAGGTGGTAGTAATTGTTTTCTTCTTGGTATGTTGATTATAATATAAGGCTCAATAAGAGACACATTAAATATAAGGTGAATTTTTATTGATTGCAATTAGATTGATTTGTAATTAGATTGATTTATTCTGGGATAATAAATGGACCAAGCCTTAAATGATCTAGCTTGTCACAAGGTCAATTAATCTTGATATTATAATAGAGTAACAATACAATATTACCAACTTTGATTAAAGATTATTTTCATCTCACAACATCCACATTAGCTTTTTATTGTCCTTGAGGCTCTTTTAAATGTATCTTTATTATTATGTGAAGCTCTTTTATTCTACTTGCCAAATTCTTTGTTGTTAGATTTTTCACTATTAAAAAATTAAAAGCATCAAATTATAAATAATAACTAAATTGATAAAATATAGAATTTTTTAAATAAAAAAATATATTATATTAATATATAAAAATATTATTGATGACAAGAGAGTTATCTAATTGTCTTTATAACAATTAATACATTGCAACTATTATTATTGATAAATATTTAATAATAATTTACAAATTATAAAAAATATTGAACATTATATATTATTCTTAAAATTATCCAATCTTTAATAATTTATACCTACTTAGAATCCATTTACAAAGCATCATTTGAGATGATATATTCTAAGGCCATATAATTATCAAGACAAGTGATTAATATGTACCTAACTTGCCAAACCAAGTGCTCAACTTGCGAAATCAAGTACTCAACTTATCAAGCCAATATGTGTCCAACATGTGGCCAACCTGCCAAGCCAACATATAGCCAACTTATTAAGATAAGTGGCTAACAAGTGCTAATATACTTCTATCTATTTTTTATTCTATTTTACTTCTATATACTTATGTAATATATGTATTTGTTACAAGTACTTTATAAACAATATTTTTTGGAGTTGAACCTCCTTTATTTTCTTTATTTATGATAAATAAAAAAATTATTATTACTTTATAATTATTTTTATTTATTTTACTAATTTTTATCCAAAGACTTCTACAACCATTGATATCATAAAATCACAATTAAAATTATAAATTTATTAGTAGTAATAATTAATAAACTAATGATGTTATCAAATACGAATTATAAATTAAATAATTTATTTATAAATTAAAATAAAATATTTGAATTATTATTTTTTTTTAAAAATTCATCATGTAATATGCATTATGTTAAAATTTATAAAAACCATACACCTAACAAAGAAAAAAATTATGTTATTATAAAAAAAACTGATTTTAGAAAAGCACAAATTTTACTATAAAAATTATGATTTAATTAGAGAAAAAAAAATGAATTATGATACTTAAAATTTTAGTTTTGGAGATAGAAAATCATAATTCAATATTCTTTGGAACAATGATTAAAAAAAGAAATTATACACATACCTTACTAAAGTTCAAATTCAATTGTTTATAGCTGCAGGGATGGTCATATAATTGGAAAAAGCATCAAAGAGATCTATATGACATAAATGTCCATCCCACAATCAAATACAACAAACAAGTATCTTAGTGACAAATTGCATGTGTCAAATTGTAATTAAAAAAGAAAGAAAAATTGTTCTTCAACTTTTGGACTAATAAAATATTTCAATATCTTCACACTCAAAACAAAGTTCAATGGATTCACCCTGTCATTTTCAAAATTTAAGCAATTCTACTGAACGATATGGATTGATACTGGAAAAAAAATTGGATGAAAATGTAATTCTTGTAAAGAACTTTGCAATGATATTCTAATGCTACATAATACTACAAAAGCAGACAAAAGTTCCAAAATTGGTACAATGAACGAAATTGATAGAGTTACAAGCTAACAGCACCTTTCAACGTCCAGCTAACAGTGTTTTTCAAATCATCCTGCTTAAGATGCTTCTCCAGACAATCATCTGCTCATGTTTCTCAGAGCTTTTCCAGATGTAGCAGGAGCAGAAAAGCAGACCAACATGAAGAATATACAATAAAGGGCTTAAAACTACATCATCGAAAACTACATCCAAATGAGCTGCTTTATGTTATACCTCTGAAATAAGAGATTGTGTATTTTGTACATCAGATCCTATCTAAATGTGGGTTACAAGCATGGTATCACCATGGCTAAGGTCCTTCAGGTCTTTGACTCGGGGGAGCAGGAGACAATATCCCTTGCAAAACCGCTTTTGACATCCTAATAATGCTGTCAAGATCAGTTGGGCCTAACCGTAGCATGTCACGGAGCAGGTCCCCTTCCACGACCTCGCGTTGAAGCACCAAGATAAAGTTCCGGATAGCACCCTGGTTGAATGCAAAACCAGCATAAGCATAAGCATAAGCATAAGTTTCTATAAGCTTAAAGGATTCCACAAGTTGCATGAATAGGAAGATGTCGAAGAATGGTGCAGCAGCTTTCATGAACAAGAATCGACCGAAATCAGAAAATGATGAGTGGGTGTATGAACTTACGTCGTGATCGAAGACATGAAGCAAGTTGCCCAATGCGGACTTGGCAGCGGTGAACACCCTAGAATAGTTTCTGGATATCCATTGCAGGCGCTCACCATCAGTTTGAATCTGTGTAACCTCCTGTGCAATCCACGAGAGATCGGAGAGATAACTCAACGCATTCGAGACATCCATTCCTCTGGACATGGACTGCGAGAGGTAGTTTGCAACATAGTCCCAGCTTAATGCGCCCATGCCAGTCCACCACTGTAAGCCACTGCCGACCATGCTGGCTATGTTTCTAACCCTCTCGGCACCTGATGCACAAACGGCACAAAAACAATTAGGAGAGAATTTCTTTCATGCAAAAGGAGCACATGGTAGATCAGTGGGATTGAATTACACTACTAAAATAAAATTGCAAAGTTGCAAAACCACTTTAAATCACAGCGAATACAAATTTGCACATACACTTCAGGAACATGCTTCTATTTCTATCTATCTATCTATATATACATATATACACACACACATACATACATGAGCTACGGAGCAGTACCAAATTATTGAACAGGGTCCTAACAATCGTTAAGCTGAATCCGCTATCTTTAGCAATACGCCAATTCTCGTAAGGGCATCCAGTATTCAGAAGTGAAGGAAAGTCCAAGCAAGAAGCAGAACTCTTAGATTTGTCAAAAAAAAGATGGAGATTACCAACGTTGTCGCCACGTGAGAGGCGAGCAGCGGCGATGCGGTCGAGAAGGGACTGCAGGGCGAGCGAGAGCGAGCGCAGGGTGCCGAGAATCACCGCTGGTTTGGCCCACGCGGTACCTCCCACATTCTCCGTGGCGCCATACGACGAAGGCGTGGGGTTGGGCGCGTACGCCATGGCGAGGAATCCCTCAATCCCACAACCCAACTCAAATTCAACGCGCTTGAATTGTGCTCAACGTTCACAGCCAAAGCAATTCCCTTGCTGTTCTTAGCGAAGGGGTCAGAGTGTGAATTGTAAGGGGTCAGAGTGTGAATTGTAAGGGGTCAGGGTGTGAATTGTAAGGGGTCAGGTGTGCAAAATCCTTTGCGAGCTGAGATTTGCGAGCTGGGCAGAATTGTGAGCTAGCGATGACGATGGCGATGGCGTGGAGGTTCCATCGCGGTGTCGCCACTTGGTGGCGCTTAGTGCGTGCCGCGGGCGCCGCCTCCGTGGGGCTTTTTCCCTCTCCCACGCCGCTCCGTCGGTCGCCTCGGACTCGCCGCCACATCGGACACGATTCAAATTTTCAAATCGCTCCTCACAATTCCAGGTGGTGGATTCGAATTTGCACGGGGAAGGACCAAAGATTCACTTTATAACTTCGTAGTTGACTATGTATTTTCAAAGCTAGCAAGGATCGATATTTGTAAGTAGAATGAAATTGCGAAGTGTGTTTAAATATACATACACATGTACACATACTTGAATTTTTATGTTTAGAGAGAGAGTAGTGTATAAGATAATTTAGATACAGATGTAAACATTATGGTATTAGAGGTGTAACTTGATTATTATTATTATTAGTTATTTTTATGGTGAGCATTGTGGTCTACATAAAATTTAATTAGAATGAAAGTAATAATGATGTATGATTTAAAATGTATTTAACAATGGATTTGTTTCTGATTTTGCAATGATAACTTGTGCAATTTTTGACTTAAGTTTGAGCCCACACAATTAAAATGCAAAAATCATTAATGTTTCTTAATAATATATATACACAAATTAGATTTTATGCAAGTATGGTATAATTAAATATTATATTACATCATAAAATTATCTACAAAGAAATGGACTAATATAATATTTGGTACATATCATAAAATTATTCTTTTAAAAAATAGATTATTGAAGAAATATTAGAAATATTTAGATATATATATATATAATTATAATTTTTAAGAACTGAAATTCAATAATTTTTTTTCTTATAATATTTTTTGTGATATGATGCAAAATTATTATTGCCTTTGGCTATAAAAATACAACCTTTAAAAACATACCAACTAACACTAATGATTGAAAAGCTTGTATATACAATTATCAATTGGAGATATTTAAGAATATAATGTCAATATTATTTTTAAGAAAAACATAATTGCATAGCACATGGTTTCTTTGTATTATGTTATTAAAAACTAATTGTAATGCAACACATATCTTTTTCAATAGTACACAAAGTCTTTGAGTCTATTTTTAAATACAAATTCTAAGTATTATTATCCTGTCTAAAATAATTTAAACAAATATCACATGTATAAAAAATTAGGCAAAGATTTTCTAAGCTAGTAATTTAAAACTTTTACAAATAAACAAGATTAATTAAAGAATTTTCTTTTTAAAATAAATAGGATTTTGGTTCTAACAAGGATATACAAAAGGAATACTCAAAAAATATTAATTTGTATAGAAAGATATATATATATATATATATATATGTAATTATCTTTCTGAACTTATATATTTAAATTATGGTCATTTTAAAAATAATTTTATGTTTATTGCTAACTTATAATATTATAAATTATACCCAATAATAATTAAAGTTACACATTGAATTATTAAATGTTTTATTTCGTTTTTTGTAAAAATACCATTAACTATAATTGCATTGAGAATCAATATTTAAATGCATTATTTTAATGATCAATCTCACATAATATTCAGATTCATATAGTTATAAGAAATTCATATTTTAAGTTGGATGAATTATATATATTATTTCTAATTTATTGGTAAATTTTGATTTTAATAATTCAAATTATAAATTATCTTAAACTCATTTTTTAAATAATATAATATATAGGTTTTTAAAACTATATGAAATCTTATAATTATTTCAATAATATTGGTAATTTTTTAATCAACTGTTTATTTGTATAAGCATGTAAATGTGTGATTATAAATTTTTTAAGATTAATTCCTAAGGTTAAACATTAGAGTTGTAAATGTTGCACCAAAAAAATTCAAAAAAATATCAAGTAAATTTAATTTAAAGAAAATATTTTAGATTTCACCATCTTTATTGATAGTCTGATATATTAATATAGTAATAAAATGGAACATGTTTTTGACTTAAATAAAATTTTGTAAAATTTAATACATGGTTGTATGTATATATATTTTAAGTATTTTTTACTTTATTTTGTATTTTATTTCTTTAGCTAATCTAAATAGTAATTATAAATTAAGAATCACTGCAAAGAGTATCATTTTAAAGGTTTAAGAAGATTTAATATTTTTAATAATTAAAATAAATTATTAGTTATTACTTATTAAATCAAAAAATATTTGTAAGTTATTACAAAATAATATTTATTAGTTAAAATTTTAGAAGTATCTTATTTAATTTACAAAGCACCATTTAACTATCAACATACATGTATAAATATAAGTAAAGTCTTAATTCAGTTAAATAATCTATGTAGAGAAATAAATATATTATAATATAATAAAAGCACACAATTGCTATAATATAGTCAAAATCATTTGAAAGATAAAATTTTAGAATAATATTAGAAAATAATAAATGAATGGAGTACTGTTAAAATTTTAAAATAGTTTTAATATTTTTTAATATTAAAAATTAATAATTAATCATTAAAAATAAAATATTACATTGTAAAAATATAATAATAATATGTTATTTAATTTTTAAATGTTATCAAATAAATATTTCTACAACATATTATTTACTAACATTTAACTATCTTTACTAATACAATATTTTTTCTAATATATTAATACTTTTAATATTTAGATCTTATTTTAGTAATAAAATAAATATTCATATATACATTAATACAAAGACACACATACATTTATGAAAAGATGAGTAATTATATTTTCATTAGTATATTACTGTATATCCTATGATAAAAGATGTATTATATTAATAAAAGACACAATAGAAACCAAAATATTCTATTCAACTTTTAGCAAAATATATATATATATATATATATATATATATATATACTTCATAATTATGTTTTAATTATTTTTCATATATTTATATGTATATTTTTTTATTATTTCTAATTTAAGAAAAAAACAACCAAAAAAATTTATATATGATATTTTTGCACAAAAAACCAAAATATATCATATAATTTATGATATATTACTAAGATTATATTTAAAATATATTCTAGTATGTTGTATCTAATAAAATCATTATTTGTAATATGATTTTGAACTATATATATATATATATATATATACATATAATTACATATATTTTAATAATGGATAAAATATTAATTAAATAAAATTTCAAAGAAATAATTATTATATAATTAATAAAGTTATAAAATAAAATATAAATATATATTAATATTTTTTTAAAATTTACATATTTTAGTATAATTATACTTATTTCAAAAATATAATATTTTTATATAGATAAAGTATATAATTTTAATTATTTTTAATTATTAAATAAAAATTATGAAATATATTTTAATATAGATAAATGTATCATTTTTTTTTTTCATCACATGCAAAGTTTAATTGTTGTTGCTAAAACATTTAGTTGAGACACATTCACAAGTTTAGTGTTTTTTCAATCAATCAAATATAGCCAAGAGATATATATATATAAAATATTTTTATGCACCAATATTTAAATTTATATTTATCATTAGTATAATGTTACATTTGATATTATGTTTTAAAAGATGAAAATCTTAATATAAATAATTAGGTAAAATTAAGTCAATTATATGTATGACTGCAATTTTAAAAAATTGACTATAAATATTTCAAATTGATGCATTTTATTTTGAGATAATTAGATGTATTTTCAAAGACCATAAGTAAAATTCTAGTCTAGAATTCCATGCTTAAAAAAATTATATCTATAAATATATACATATACAAATCATGTAAGAAAGTGAATGTTTTTTTAAGAATGATAGTATAGAATTAGTTAAAAATATTTATGTATAGTAAGAAATTAGGTTTGTTTTCAAACACATAATAAAAATAATTTAAAGTTTCAAATCAATGAAATTTAATCAAAACACAAACATACGTCTTTAACATCAATTCTACATAACCTGTTAGACTCATGTGCTTATATAATACATACTTTGTATCATTATAGAACAATTTACAAAATAAATTTAGAATCATGAAAATAAAAACATATTAACTCTAAAAATTTTAGCTCATATTTTTTAATAGAAAATTTCAAGCTTTGTTATTTAAAAATAATCTGTTAAAACAAGTCAATTTGGTTTGATATGATTAATTGTTAAAATCAAGTATTTTTATTGAGAAAATTCACTAATCTTATAATTTATAGAAATTTTGGCAAAAATAGTTTTCAATATACAACGAATTTGGCATACAAACATGAAGCTGTAAAACTTGTCTGCAACACAAGTAATATCCATATTATAATCAAGCAAATAAGATAAAATTGGACACAATTATCATATAAAGATAAAACACACCACATACAAGTAAAACTTGTGAAGTTAAAAGTTCGCATGTAAGTAAGCAAATCAATGAACAAATTGTTTTCATTTCAAGCTTTGCTCTCATGATGGCCTCATGCAAAAGCCCTTGATAATTAAATGAAAAATACGATGAAATCCTTCACATGCAAAACATCAGAGCTTTTGGGTTGTTTGCAGGAATTGTCGGGCTTGGTACGAAACATTGTATCCTCATTACCAAGTGAATGAGCTTGACTGATATCGGTCTTGTATCTCCAGTGGATGCGATCAAAAGAATGATCTCACCGCACTGTCCATGGATCTTCGAAGGGATCAACAGAATTTAAGAGTTGGTTAAGCTAGGAGGTGTTGTCTATCCCTTCTGATTATGGTAGATAATTATTGTCAGGGTCACAGTTTTAAGGACCCACAAGACACTAGCAGTTGCAATCAGATTCCGCTGAGGCTAAGACATGGAAACTATGCTGATATCGGCATGAAGAGCTTTGCTCACTAATCTCGTCCGCGCCGTTCAATGCATGCCCTGATGTTGAGTAGGGAGTAAGAGAAAGATCCTTTGGTGAATCATTGATTGGATCACCACTCTTTCCCTGAAATGTAAATGCACAGAATTACCGTTTGATTGGAAACTCAACACTCGACATGGAAGTCCGAAGGGGAATGAGAACCTCAAACCAGGGATACTTGGGATCGCAGGGGCACTTTTGATATTGCAAGGGGCACTTAGACGTGTGTCTGAAATATACTTGACTAACACAAGCGGTTAGCAATGTAAGGTGCCTTCCCGTCATTTGGTAGACCTAAGTAATATTGGCAGAATTCAGGAGGACGGTATTTTCTACTCCAAGTAAATGATCAAAGTTGAACTTGAGCAAAGCAACTATTCCAAGTGCCATTCACGCCGCAGACTGCAGCACATGCCAAACATCCATCTAGAATCGGTTAATAGCAACTAGAACCGACGGAAGTTTATGAAAGGAAGTAAGCGAAGTACTCATGGAGCAGTCCTGCACAATCAAAATAAAAGATAATGACTTCAACACAACAAGATTTCTGAACATGAGAACATGCATAATTTCAGATTTATATTATAACTTCCACTTTGTATCAATACAAGTTGGAGGTGTGCGAAACCCACTGTAAGACACGACGTCCACCGGAACAGCCAAGCTTCCTTGTTCATTGTCTCCAAGGTCTGCAGCCCTTATCCAGAACCTATGCATGGTAATATCTCGCGCTACTTAATTCTAGCATTGAATAGCAACTACTCACTGTTTCTTCAATAGGTTCAAGCCAGCATATCATGGACAAAGAAATGAGGGAAATCTCCCATCACCTCAACACAGTATCGTTCTATTAACTCCAGGTCGCACAGGGCACTTCAAAGACTAAACTACAATCCCCGATATTCCAAAAAGTCAACCATCAGAATATACACACATACAGACTTACATGCATACATATATGTATTTGAGGCACTAATCAAAGAAACCATGAATTTTTAAAAAAATAAAAAAATAGGCATGTCAGTCACCTGCCTGTCCACAGATTCAGAGTCTGTGCACGGTTTAGTTTTAATAATTTACGTCATTCCACCACCGCAGTCCCATCAAAAATCAACCACTCACATTCTCGAAAAACCTGTACTCCAACGCTATCAAGAAAACCATGATGACAAACACGGATCACTTCATACACTATACAAAACAACACTGTTCAATGAAAAAAGACAAAAAAATAACAGGATAATGCTCCAAATTGTGGAAACGAACCTGCTACACTTCAGGATATAAATCCTTGCCAGTAACGGCAATGCCGACATTTCATCAGAGCAGCATGAACGACAAACACGGTCAGTGTAGATCTCGGCACAAATCGACAGCAGTCCAAGACGTATTCGGCCCCAAAGTCACCCCGTCCAACGTCAACCGCACCTGCAGGCTTCCGAAAAAACCAAAGCAATATTAACGTACACGAGCAGGTCATAAAAACGCAGACTGCGCCACCAGCACGTGTAGAGGAAACGGCGTCGACAGTGTTTGGATCTCTGATGCAACAGCGCAGCGACAGTGCACTCGGCTCCGCTGAAGCTCTAGATGAAGAGATGTGGCATCAGAGAGGTGCCAAAACAGATGATATTCGTTTGATTCAACATGTGCAGGGTCTTGTTGATTTGCTATGTGAGAAAAGCACTGCATGTATCTGCTGAGAATCACTGAGCGGAGGCTGTATTCCCAGCATTTCTTCACTCGGCAATATGAGCATCGGTGACCATGTCGGATACGTGACTAGTCTCAGGGGTTTTGGGTGTCTCTTTGAGGTAGTTTGTTTTACAAGGAATTAAATGAATGATGACATGTATGCAAGTGGGATTATATATAAAATTAAGATAAAGACATCTTTTGAGGAGTAATTTAGTGTCTTTGCAAAGTATACTTCAGAAAATGGTATTAATTACTTGGTGGCAATTGAAAGTAAAAAAGTTATTATATGGTTCTATATATTTATTATTGCTCATCTTACAACAACTTTTTTACTTTTTATTGCAATCAAAGCCATTAAGTTTAGAATCTAGTTTATATGAACTTAATAAATAAGATTTCAAATTTTTTTATTATTTACTAAAAATATTTTTAAATAATAAAATATAAAAAAAATCTTTAATAACCTAAAATATAAAAAATAAGTTTATATTTAAGACTTATAAAAAAATCATATCATTATACTTTTAATAAAATTTTAGATTGATTTGATTATTAAAAAAAAAATTATATCCTAACATTGTTTTTTTAGTATATTATAAAAATTACACTATTTGCATGATCTTATAAATAAATTTACTTAAATAAATTTATTTAAATATTAATTTTTATTTAATTTAATTAAAATATAAAAAATTAAAATTAGAATTTAATAAAATTAATTAATAATTTAAATAAAAAATTAATTATCTTTTTTTAAAACTAAATTAAAATTATTCATTTAAAATTTTAAAATAAATTTTTTATAAATATATATTTCAATAATTTTCATATAAATCTAAACTAGTGTATAATATATGATAATAGAAAAAGATGAATATTTTATTAATTAAGTGATTATTTTAGATCTAACATAAAGTTATAACTATTTTTATTATTAATTTAATTATACTAACATACCCTTTTCAGCTATATAGCTAAATTATAATCTTTTTAAATTTAAAGTTGACAATTAAATCTTTAAGTTTCAAAAAAAAAGAAGCATTTATAGACACACTTCTTTGCTTGGAATAAAAAAAAGTATTGAAATTGAAACCTTATAAGCAAGTTTGGTGTTTGACTTTAGGCAAAGACTTGGTGAGAATGTTGGCCTATATGTGAAGTGTGGAAATGTAGTCAAGTTTGAAGATCTGATCTTTTATTTTTTTTGATAAGAAAAAAAATCAAAAGTTAATATGTTTGATCTATTGTAAAATTTAGGATTATTATTTAGCACAATGCAAGATTAATTGTTATTATAAATAGTATTGAATAAAAATAATAAATAGATAAGCTTAATAAGAATAATTTGAAGCTACACAAGCTCTTTAGTAATTTTTGTTTTAATATTTTATTCTATTTTATTTGAGGACAAAGCTACTATTGATTCCTTGCAACTTTACTAAGATAAAATATATAAAGAATCTACTTAAAAGATGTACCCAAAAAAAGATGGACAAGTTGTAATATAAAAAAAATACCTTAAAAATAATCCAAGAGTATACAATCACTAGAAGAGATTCCATTGGAAGATTCTCTAATATCCATGTCAATATAGGATTCTTGTGTGGAAGTCTAAATTAGCTATTGTGTGTATAATCAAGATCATAAGTATGTCAAAGTTAATTTAAAAAAGAATTTTTTTCTTAATTTCTTTTTTATTTTATAATTTTTTAAACCTATAAGAACATCATCACTTTAGTTTTTATTAATATAATTTTTTATAAAATCAATTTTATTTCATGTTCTTTAGATCTTCTTTATGTTTTTAATATTCCATGTATGTACTTTAATAGTTCACATATGACCATAGACCATCCATTACAATCCATAATCATAGTTCATTGATATTACCATTATGTGATTGTACTCATGTAAATTTAATTATTCCATATTTTTTATTTAAACATGATATGTTAGGATCTAAATTTTAATTTTTTAAAAATATATAGTGAGCTATGGTATGAATTCTGATTTTTTTTCAAATAAATAGACCTCTAAATTTATTATCCAATCAATTATCTTTACAATATTATAATTTATTAGTTTTTTCTAATGTAGAAGCACATTTTGAAAAGCTATCAAATAATTAGTATCAAACTCAAAAAGCATGCTTATGTCTATAAAGAGATTTTAATAGTCTATAAAGACATTATATATTTGGTGTACTTTTTTTGATTGAATATAGCCATCAAGTTGACTAATATAAATTTTTTTATAAATTTTTTTATTTAAAAATATAATTATTACATCTATTTGATGGATGTAATAATCATACATTATAGCTATTGTTGCAAAGAGTCTTAAGAAAATCATCTTAATGACTACAAAGTATGAATCAAATTAATCAATGACTACTTCTTGCAATAAGCCTTTGGCTACAAATCTGGCCTTCTAATGTGAGAAGGTGCTACAAATCTGGCCTTCTAATGTGAGAAGGTGCCATTAGAGTTGAATTTTTGTTAGAAAATCTATTTGATACTAATCAAAGATTTGTTTACAGCAACATCAACTAATATCCAAGTTATGTTATTAATCAAAGATTGATATTCTTTATCCATAGTAATTTTTTAATGAGTTGCATTGAGGCTTTTGAGAGCTGAAAAAATAAACCGTGGATCATAATTTTTAATAATAAATACATAAGAATATATGTTAGCATCATGAATTACAATTTGATTGCTAAGATCTACAATTTTTGCAATATAAGGTTCTTTCTTGAGAATCTTATTGAGATTGGTATAAATATTATAAAAATTTATATTTATTAGTAGTTTTATTTGAATAAGTAGGAATAAGTGGAATTAAGTAAAAATAAAAAAAGTAAATAAAATTAATAATATCTTATTGAAAAGTTTTTTAAAAGCTTTGTAGATGTAGATTTGACTTTACAAGTGTTTGTAGGTGATTGATAGATTAAAAACTTGGCCAACAAGTTAGCCACATATTGCGCATATTGGCCACTTATATTATAAATTGGCCATATGGCACACATGTCAAAAACTTGTCCTACAAGTTAGACATGTATTATATGGCCTATAAAATATATGTCCACATAATTCTTTAATTAGATAGTATATAAGAAAGTAAGAGTAAGGTCTTCTTCACTCTTGTCAATGCTTTTCTTGCTTCTAGTCTTGTTTCAAGAGTCTCTAGTCTTCTAATCTTTGATAATAGTTATTTAAATTTCTTCTTGAATATATATATATATATATATATATATATATAGATATATTTTGTCATCTTACATTGATGTACATCTTACTTTGTTTATTTTAATTCTTCAACTTCTTATCTTTGATAGATTGATAAGAATACACTTATAATATCAAAGCTTTGTCTTTTTTGATTAGGAGTGGATCATCCCTTTTTTCTTAATAAGATATAAATATATTAGAGGTTATGAATTATCCACTTTTAAACTAATATTATTTTGAAAACTTTTTATTTCTTGATTCTTCTATTCTTCCTACCATAAATGATAGAATTTTTATAAAAGAATTATCACTTTTTCAAAAAAAATTATTATTATATAATTATAGAAAATTTTAAAAAAATGAAGGATGTGATAGTATAAATTCAAGAACAAATGAAAGAGTTAATGCTTGCAATGCATCAATTTATTTTATCACCACAAATAATATTAAGATTATTTGGAAATAAAGATGTAGAGATGGTTGGACCTACATTAAAATTTATATCTATACAAGTAACTTTTTTTTATGGTAGAGCATCTTATAAGTATCAGAAAAATAAAAATTGCCATACTTGAGAAGTTTAATAGTATAAGATTAAAGTTTTAAGGATTTATTAATCAAGTATAATTGGTAATTGAGCTTCAACCTCAAAATTATCCAATTCTAAGATCACAAGTTAAATTTATTGAAATATTATTAAAAAACAAAGTTGCCTAACTATAATAAAAATTGTATAGCTAGATTCTTACGTAACATTTTATAAAAGTCTTATTCTTTTTTCAAAATCATCTCTTTGATTTACAATAGATATTTATTTATAATCTAAAAATCATAAAATCTTTATCTTATTAAATTTAGGAGCTTGAATTTATTTTTTAGATGAAATATTTGTTAAGAGTCATAGAATATCATTCGTAATTTATTTTGAGTGACATCTCCAGAAGATAATAGACAGCCATCTATGACTTTTATATATATGGGTTTAATTTTCTGTACTAAAGATATTTTACGATTTTTAACAAATTGTTCATCTAGAAAGCATGTTGAGGCTCCTGAATCTAATAAGGCAGAGGCTTTGTAGTTTTTTGGTACTAAATATACATCTATTATAAAACAAGGAGAGGGTTTTGAGGAGAGAATAGGACCTTCACTAGGAATTGTATAAGGTTCCAGCTGCATAGTCCCTATTGTAGCTAGACAAATTCGTTTTCCAATATGTTGTCTTCTTTGACAGCCGTACTCCTCATTTTGTAGTTGTGTTGTTTCTTTAGACAATGTTGAGAAATGTACTTAGGTTCTCCATAATATAAACATAATCTTCCTTGACAATGCCAAATCTTTTCTTGTTCAGTAAGAGATTTAAAATGTACCACATCAATTTGCATATCTTCTACTTTCAAATATACGTTTTGTGAGGATGGTGATGTTGCCATTGAATAATAACATTGAGGCTCCCTTGTATGGCTCTCAGATTGAAATCCAAAAAGTCGATTGTCACACTTCACAACAAAATCAATTGCTTGACCCAATGTTTGAAAATTGAATAAATTGAGTATTAATTTTTTTACCTCATATTTTAATTCGTAGAAAAATTGGCTAATGAGTGCAACATCATTCCACTTGATATCAGTTACTAGTTATCAAAATTGTGAAGCGTATAACGACATTGATCGATTGATTTATCGTTGGATGCAAATCTTGTTGGTTGCAACAGGGATTGCATCATGTTCTCCATACATAGATCAAAATTCCGCTAAAAATGCCTCCAAATTATCCAATATTGGATCACGTCATTTAAAAAATGATGAAAACCACAATAAAGTAGAATCCAAAAGTAATGTTCCAATAAATCTAACTTAAGATCCTTGCGTAGGATAACTTTGAGGTTGAAGTTCAATCACTAATTATATCTAATTGATGAATCCTCAAAACTTAGATCTTATGCCATCAAACTTCTCAAGCAAACTAATTTTTGATTCTTTAATGTTTGAACGGTGCTCCATCATAAGTGAGATAGTATGATTTGGTGTAGATATTGATGCAGTTCCAACCATCTCTATATCTTCACTTCCTGCTAATCTTGTTGCTCCTTGTGGTGGTAAATTGAGTTGATGCATTACAAGCATTAGCTCTCTCACTTGTTCTTGTATTTGTGCCATTGCATTCTTTATTTCCGCAAGCTCTGCCATGACAATACAATAAGAAAGAAGGTGTCTACTTTCACTTCAAGAAATATAGAATAACACACTCAAAAGAAAAAATTCTAAAAATAATATTAGTTTAGAAATGGATATTCCAAAACTTCTAATATGCTTATGTCTTATAAAAAAAAAGAGATAATCCACTCTTAATCAAGAAAAGATAAAACTCTAATATTGTATATGTACACTTGTCAATCTATCAATAATAAGAATTTCATGAAAGCAAATAAACATATGAAACTTCTATTAAGAAGTATAACAAAATAAAAGTAAGGAAGTATGTATATAAAAAAAAACTAGAATGGCTATTACCACAAGACAAGAAAACTATAGACTCTTGAAATTTGACTAGAAGCAAGAAAGTAGTTGACAAGAATGAAGAAGGCTTCACTCTTGTCTCTATTTATACTATCTATCTAAGAGCTACATGGTAGTATTCTATAGGAGCTCCTACATGTGTCTAATTTGCAAGACACGTGTCAAACTTGTATGATAAGTTTCCTACATGTGCGCCACGTATTTGGCTTATTCCGTAAGCTATCAACATGTGCGACACGACACATGGCTAACTTGTTCCACAAGCTACCAACATGTGCGCCATGTGGCTAGCTTGTTGACCAAGTTTCTAACCTATTAATTACGTGTACACATGTATAAAGGTGATTTCGCGTCTATGAAGCTTTTAGGAAACTTTTCTATCAGATATTATCAAATCAACTTATTTTACATACTTCTATTAATTTAAATTAATTAGATAATTATTAGAATAAATCTTATATCCGTGACAAAAACTTATTAGATTTATTTAATGTAGAATTGTAAATGGTCCAACTCTGTGATAGTCTAATATTTGTGATGGTCAATTTGTTTGTATATTTTATCAAAGTAATCAAACACAATCTCCTACCTTGAACTTTAGTTGGTTCTTGCGATAAATGTCTGTATAGTCTTTATATTGGTCTTCAGCCATTTACAATTGGAATTTTAATTCTTCATAGATGGCTTTTAAATAGGTAGCTTGATTTTCTATAGCAAGGCTTTTCACATCTTCAATTTGGAATGGATCTGCTTCAGGGGGGTATACATAGTTTAAAAAGAATAGAGTTTGTTTTATTGAAGAATGTTCAATGTTATTATATGTAAACTCAGCCAATGGTAGGAAGTCCATTCAATCATCTTGTTAGTAATTTATACTACAATAAAGATATTGTTTCAAAATTTAATTTACTTATTCTATTTGACCATCGATCTGAAGATAATTTGATGATGAAAGATTGATCTTGATCTTTAAAAGTTAAAATAGTCTTTTCTAAAAATTTAATATAAATTATAGTCCTCAATCTGAAATGATGTCATTTGGAAGGCCATATATTTGATAAATATTATCAATAAAAATCTTGGCTACTTCCTCCCCAAAAATAATCTTATTGTACAAAATGAAATGTGCCATCTTGATAAGATGGTCTACCACCACAAAAATTGAATCTTTTCTATTAGAAATTAGAAGGTTTGTAATGAAGTCCATGGATAACAATTGCCATGGGTCCTTAGGAATTGGAAATGGTTAGAGAAGTCTATATGGTTGGTATCTTGGAATCTTTACTCGGGCACAAATTTTACATGATTGAATAAATTTCTTCACCAATTTTTATATTTGAAGCCACCAATAATCTCTTGATATTAATTCCAAGGTCTTATTGAAGCCAAAATGTCCAACTACTGAAAGGTCATATTGTGCTTGAGAAATTTGAAGTCTTACAAGGCTTGGAGGAATATACAAAAGATCTTTAAAATATAACAATCCATCTTCAAACTTAAAATTATCATTTTCTTCTATCTGTGTATTTTTTGAATGTTGTTGAATATTATCTATAAATAGATCTATCTTCATTATTTTCTATATTTTTGTTTTTAAAGCTATATCTACATAGATGTCACGAACATACTTTAAGCTACTACTAGAACTTTTTGTAGTCTTTTAGAACCTTCCATAGCTTTCTAGAACCTTTTAAAATCTTTTAGAATCTTTTTTAGTCTTTGAAAATCCTTTAGAATCTTCTTCAACCTTCCAGGACCTCCTGTAGACTTTTTAGAGACTTCTTGAATCTTCCTCAAGCTTCTAAAATATTCTAAGATATTCTTAGGACTTTCTAGAATCTTCTTTAATCTTCTAAGACCTCCCATAGATTTTTTTAGAGTCTTCTAGAATCTTCCTCAAGCTTCTAAAATATTCTAAGATATTTTTAGAAGGTCCAATAGGACATAAGGCCTCATAGTATAAATAAGAGGCAAGGTAGAAGAGCACCTCAGTCTTGCCAAAATAATCTTAGAACAATCCAGAGTGTTGCCTTGTTCTTGATATTAATCCAATTTCTTATTTTTGATCTAGTTCTTGTTCTTGTCTATCCAGTTCTTTGTTTTTAAAGTTATTTTGATTTTGAATTCTTCTCCTTGGTTCTTGACTAACCTGCTATCTTGCATCCTTGATAATTTAGCAAGACTAACTTATATAATCATATTAGAGCTTAGATCTCTTGATAGAGAGTAGATTATCCCTCTTTAAGATACTATTGTATTCTAGAGGAGTGCGGACTACTTCCCTCTAGACTAATATGCTTACTTATTGTAGTTGATTTTTCTTTGTAAAAAGTGTAGATTATTCTTTCCTTAAGATACATCACAATATTTTAGAGGTTGCGGATTATCCTCCTCTAAATTAATTATCTAAAAATATTATTTTTAATATAAAAAATACTAACAGCTTATCGATTTTTATTTTTTTTTAAGATGAAAATAGATCAAATTAATGGAGGTGCATCCTCACAAATAGAAAATAGAGTGGCAACTCTTGCAGATCTTCAAGTCCTATTGGATATGATATGAGAAGAAATGGCATTCTTCCACAATCCAAAAAAAAAGCTACAAATAGAATAAATATTTGAAGAAATTAAGTGAGAGATTTATAACTTACAATAAGAGATTATTTGATTAAGAGAAGCAAGCGGTAAACAAGCTATGCAGACAACTTTTCTAGAAGTTCCAAAGATTGTCATAAAAGAGCCAAAAACTAGTTTGTCTAATAAGTTTCATGGAACAAGATCCAACTTTTGAGGATTTGTATAACAAGTGCGACTTTGCTTATGATTATATCCTTCTTGTTATCTAGATGGATTCACTCATGTTGTTCTTGTGAGTACCCTTTTATCAAAAAGTGCTTGATCATAGTTTGTACCACTATTAGAAAAAAATTCTCAGTTTCTATATAATTTAAAAGCTTTTATGAAAAGATTTATTATTGTATTTGGAAATAGTGATCAAAAGAAGGTGGCAGAGAAGAAGATCCAAAATCTATGACAAAGGCAATATTTAGGTGTGATTTATGCTACAAAATTTTAACAACTTACTTGTGATCTTGATTGGAATGATAAGGCTTTTATGACTCGATTTTATTATGGCCTAAAGGATGATGTAAAGAATTTATTGATCACAATGCCAAGAGTTGAAAGCTTAGAGGAACTCATAGCTCAAGCTATTATTTGTGACAATTGCCTATTTAAATTATGACAACAAAGGCAATCAATTTTTAACAATACCTATTAAAATACGGCTGCTACATCTTCAAGAGTATTGAAAAAGCCATTAACATATCTTAAACCTATGTAGATTGATGCGACTTAATTCAAGTCATTAACACCAGCAGAAAAGATTAAGTGTTGGTAAGAAAATTTATGCTTATATTATAGAAGACCCAATCACAAGACAACAAATTGTCCAAATAAGTCTAGAGAATTCAAGGCACAAGGTATAATATCCAAATTAGAAAGATCGGAAAATAAAGATGACCAGCCATAGTAGGGACCTTGTGGTTGGACACTCCCAAATCTAAAGCACTAGAAAAAGATCTCTTTTTACCTCTAGATCCAACATCTTATTTTATACTTCTTGTATATATAAGAACTTCGAAACAAGAAATTTTTGCTAAAGTCTTTTTAGATATTGGAGCCTCAGCATGCTTTATGGATAAGGATTTTGCAACCAAGCACAACCTACAGCTTGTAAAGAAGATCCACCTTACACCTATTGAAGTCATTGATGGATGAAACCTTACATCAAGAGATGTTGTCGAAGAAACCCAACTGTTAGAAGTGATACTAGGAGATCAAATATCACAAATTATTTTCAATATCATTAGATGTTTGACAAATCTTTTTGTCATTGGACTTCCTTGGTTTGAGCTACATAATCTTGATATTAATTGGAATATACAAAAGATTTTTTCAAGGTCCACACATCAAAAGAAAAAACAAGGTATTGCTCTATTCCTTAAAGCTAAAGCATTTATGCAAGCAGCAAAAAAAAAAGAAGATGCATTTGCATTGTATACTATCTCAATGAAAGACCCAATGGAGAAACTAAAGCAGGATATTTTTAGTCAATATTGCAACTTAGATGATGTATTTGAAAATAAAAAAATAGACATATTATCCAAACATTATTTTTATGATTGTACAATCAAATTACAAGATGGAGCTCAACCTTCATTTGGTCCAATTTACAATCTATCACAAATAGAGCTTACAGCCTTGCAAGAATATATTGATGAAAATCTAGCCAAGAATTTTATTCAACATTCAAAATCACCTGCTGGAGCTCCTATATTATTTGTGAAAAAGAAATATGGTTCCTTACATATGTATATTGACTATCGAGGTCTGAACAACGTAACTATAAAAAATTGCTATCCATTACCATTAATCTCAGGATTATTAGAATAATTAGGATAAACAAAGATTTTTACAAAAATTGATTTGAAAGGTGCCTACAACCTACTCAGGATTAAAGAAGGAAATCAATGGAAGACGACATTCCGTACAAGATATGGACATTTTGAATATAATGTTATGCCTTTTGGATTTACAAATGTACATATAGTCTTCCAATATATGTTAAATGATATCTTACAAGAATACTTAGATAACTTTGTAGTCATCTATTTAGACAATATCTTCATCTTTTCTAAGAATGAACAAGAGCATGAATGTCATGTACGGAAGATATTAGAGAAATTACAAGAAAATGGATTGTATACCAAATTGGAGAAATGCTCTTTCCACCAACCATCAATCAAATTTTTGGGATATATTGCATCAAAAAATGAGATTTCCATGGATCCAAAGAAGATACAAACTGTTATGGAGTGGAAACAATCGTCATCTATTAGACATATATAATATTTTTTGGAATTTATAAATTTCTACAAAATCTTCATCAAAGATTCCAAGATTGCGGCTCCATTAATGCAACTCTCAGGCAAGGATAAATTTATTTGGGATGATAAGGCTGAAAAAGCATTTAAGAAGCTAAAAGAATCTTTCACTTTTGCTCTTTTATTTATCCACGTAGATCCAACAAAACTATTCATTTTGGAAATGAATGCCTTAGATTTTGCACTAGTATCTATACTCTTTCAAATTGGTGATGATGGTCAATTACATCTAGTAGTATTCTGCTCTAAAAAATTTTCAGTTGCAAAGATCAATTACGAGATCCATGACAAAGAATTATTGGCAATTATTAATGCTTTTGAAGAATGGCGCCACTTATTGGAAGGGACTCAACACAAGATCATGGTATATATCAACCACAAAAACTTAGAATATTTTATGAATGCTTGATTTCTAAATCATTGACAAGCACAATGGAGCATGTCATTATCTTGATTTGATTTTGTGATTATATATTGTCCGGAAAAACTTCAAAGAAAACCAAATGCCCTTTCTCGATGATCATATCTTACACCAAGAATATGAGATATCATATTTGATTAACAAAAATCAATCATGTTGAAGCCATCTAATTTGTAATTAAAGACATTAGCAATATCTATCTATATAGATACAACTCTTAAGATGGAAATCCAGAAAGTAATAAAGACAGATCTATTTATAAAGAACATCCAATAATGTTTAAAAAATACATATGTGGAAGAAAATAATAATTTCAAGTTAAAAGATGGATTATTATATTTCAAGAATCTCCTATATGTTCTTCTAGGACCTACAAGACTTCAAATTCTTTAAGCTTGACATGACCTTCAAGTAGTTGGACACTTTCACTTCAATGAGACTTTGGAATTGATATCAAGAGACTATTAGTGGCGTCAAATGTAGAAATTGGTGAAAAAATTTATCCAATCATACAAAATTTGTGCACAAACAAAGTGCTTGAGACACCAACCATATAGACTTCTGCAATCCCTTCTAGTTCCTAAAAGCCTATGGCAATCATTATCTATGGACTTCATTACAGACCTTCCAATTTCAAATGAAAAAAACTCAATTTTTGTAGTGGTAGACTGTCTTATTAAGATGGTCTATTTTATTCCATGCAACAAGATTATTTTTGGAGAGGAAATAGCCAAGCTTTTTATTGAAAATATTTATTGAAAATATGGCCTTCTAATTGACATTATTTTAAATTGAGGATCATAATTTGTATCAAACTTTGGAGAGGACTATTTCAGCTTTTAAAAGTTAAGATCAACCTTTTATCTGCTCATCATCTTCAAACTGACGGTCAAACAAAATGAGTGAATCAGATCTTGCAACAATATTTTTGTTGCAGTATAAATTACCAACAAGATGATTGGATGAACTTTCTACCATTGACTAAGGTTGCATATAATAACTCCAAACATTCTTCAACAAACCAAACTCCATTCTTTTTAAACTATGGATACCACCTTAGAGCAGATCCATTTCAAATTGAAGATGAGAGAAGCCTTGCTGCAGAAAGTCAAGCTACCTATTCAAAAACCATCCATGAAGAATTAAAATCCCATTTATAAATAGTCCAAGATCAATATAAAGACTATGCAGACATTCATTGCAAGAACCAACCAAATTTCAAAATAGGAGATCGTGTCTGGTTACTTCGACAAAATATACAAATAAATCAACCATCACAAAAATTAGACTATCAAAGACTTGGACCTTTTATAATACTACACCAAGTAAATCTAGTAAGTTTTTGTCTCAAACTACTAAGTAGAATGCACATTCATCCACTCTTTTATATCTCGCTTTTAAAAACCTATTATAAATCAAGTATTATTGGAAGAACTATTCCACCACCAACTCCATTTGAAGTCAATCAAGAGTTTTAATACAAGGTGGATGAAATATTGGATTTACGTATAAAATATGGGCGATTAGAATATTTCATCCATAAGAAGGGCTATGGAATTAGCGAAAGAACATGGGAACCCTCAAATAACCTTAAGAATACACCTAAGAAAATTTGTCAATTCCACCAACAATATCCTAAAAAACCTAGATTCAATGGTCATTAAAGATTTTGTGGACAGTAACATCTCGGCTTCTAAATGATCCTTTCTATCAACAACAAAAGACCAATATAAAAAAAAAAGAGCCACGCCAAGACCTATACTTGTATTTTTCTTAGAATAAAATAGATCTTGCTAGAAGCTTATTAGTTATCATATCAAATCTTTGCATTTCAAAGAAATTGCAAGAACAAGAGTTAGAAGATTCTTTTGCCATATAAGCACCTGGAAAATCATTGCAACTTTTACAATCTGCTAGGTTTGAAGAACATAGACAAGATGAAGAAGGAATATTCCAATGTCAAGTAAGGCCTCACTTGGAGTCTTTGGAGATACGGCCTCATCACAAAAATCTTAATTCAAATGCTTGAATTTTGATAATACTCCTCGAAGTTGGAAGGATGATTCTAAATGGACCAAAAATTATGTTTGGCAGATGTTTTAAAGATCGCAATGAAGAGCAAATTCTTGGATGGGATGTTGGTCTAATAGAGGTTATATCTAGAGGTCATTGATGCCATCTCAAGGGTCTTATTGAATCAATAATCAATAAACAAAAAATAGAATATATTACTTTTGTATTCCGGCAAATTTTAGAATTTTTATGCATGTGATTTGATCATCAAATTGCTTTGGCTCCTCGTAAAATGTGTCGCTAGAAGGGAAGGTGATGTCATAGATATACTTTAAGCTACTACTAGAACTTTCTATAGTCTTTTAGAATCTTCCAGAGCTTTCTAAAACCTTCTAAAATCTTCTAGAATCTTCTTTAGTCTTTGAAAATCTTTTAGAATCTTCTTCAACCTTCCAAGATCTCCTATAGATTTTTTAGAGACTTCCAAAATCTTCTTCAAGCTTGTAGATTATTCTAAGATATTCTTAGGATCCTCTAGAATCTTCTTTAATCTTCCAAGATCTCTCATAAACTTATTAGAGTCTTTCAAAATCTTCCTTAAGCTTTTAGAATATTCTAAGATATTCTTAGAAGGTCCAATAGGACATAAGATCTCATAATATAAATAAGAGGTAAGACTAGAAGCACTTCAATCTTGCCAACACAAGTCTTAGAGCAATCTAGAGTGTTGCCTTGTTCTTGACAATAATCCAATTTCTTATTTTTGATCTAGTTCTTGTTCCTATCCATCCAGTTCTTTGTTCTTAAAATTATTCTCATTCTAAATTCTTCTCCTTGATTCTTGGCTAACCTGCTATCTTGCATCCTTGATAATAGATAGATGTTGTCAATGTCTTCAACTACAAATTGGATAGCTTCAATATGGCTGATTTTTGTTGATCCAATACAATGTCTTCTATTCTTGGCGCAAGATATGACCATTGAGGAAGGGCATCTACTTTTCCTTGAGGTTTTTTTGGATGATATGTAATCACAAAATTGAATCGAGATAATGACATGCTCTATTGTGCTTGACAATGATTCAAAATTTGGACATTCATAAAATACTCCAAGTTTTTGTGATCAGTATATATTATGATCTTGTATTGAGTCCCTTCCAACAAATGGCGCCATTCTTCAAAAGAATCAATAATTGCCAATAATTCTTTATTATTGATTTGTTAAAGATACAAGAATACAAAGCAAGAAACTTAAATTAGGACAAGGTTTGAAGAAGAAACTAATAAGAATTTGAATTAAACAAATAAGTACACAAATAATACTAAGAAAGGTGAGTTAGAAACTCTAAAAGATACATTCTTGAGACTGAAGAATTCTTTAGCTTTGACTTTTATACATATTTTTATCTAGAATACTTCTTGAGTGGCTTCTATCAAACTAAAAAGCTTCTTGAGTAGCTTCTACCAATTGGAAAGCTTTTTGAGGTTCTTCAACTAATTAGGAAACTTCTTCAGTTACTTTTATTAACTAGGAAGCTTCTCAACCAACTTTCATTAATTCAAAAAGCTTCTAGAATATTTTAAAAGATTCTATGAACTTCCAAAGTATATGTCTTTAATATTATCTCCTTCTCCAATGACAAGTTCCAAGAGGAACTCAATCTTATTATATATGTAAGAAATCAAAAATATATTGTATTAATAAAGCTGTGTATTCTATTTTCTATTCTTGGACAATGGATTCCATTGGTCCTCAAAAAAATTGTCTATGGCCTTGAATTAATACTTTTATTATTGAAATATCCCATCCAAGGATTTGATCTTCATTGCTGCCTTCAAAACATCCTCCAAATAAGATCTTAGGACTAAAAGGATTCACCTTTCCCACCTCAAGTAATATCACTAAAGCTCAAGTATTAGAATTAAGACTTGCACGGTGTCGTGTTGTCGTTCGACTACTATGTGAAAAAATTATACATGTATATTTAATGTGTAATTTACTACTTAGCTAAATGAAAGCCATATCAGTGGATTTTATTGATTATAGGATGTGGTTAGGTTGCTAGTTTAGAAGGGATCTATTAAAAGGATTATTATTAAGATTTATTCAACCTTATTTTCTTTTTAGTAGTGACTTTTGAAGTTAATTTTATATTGATAGTAAGTTGTATATATCTTAAGTCACCTATGTTAGACATTGGTGATCCTTAAGATCTTATTTACTTCTTTTATTTGCTGCATAAAGCTCCAAGTATGTAAATCTTATAAGAAGAAGGGTTAGAAAAGGCTTTTTAGTGTAAAAATGGTAGTTTGGCCATCCATGTGGATGAATAGAGGTGGATGATAGAAATCCTTATTTTAATTGGCCAAAAATCATGCCCAATAGGCTTCAAGGAGGCTACCCGAGGATTTATTAGGAGTTACGGTTTGTTTTTCAAGAGGAGTCAAACATCAGAGGCTAGGATCATAAGGTTTAGGTTTTTGGATCTGGTTTAGGTGCAAATTTTGTGTGATTTGCACTTTTTATAAAGAAGTTATAGGCACCCAAAGTTAAGGTGTTGATTTTGGACCTACTGTCACTCTTTTGAGTATAACTCGCAAATACAGAGAGTAATCAAAGATCGATGATTGGTATTGGAGAGAACACTTTTACGGCTATATTTTATATGTATGGCTTGATAAAATCCAAGTTAGAGTGAAGGAGATATTGGGAGTTGAAGTTAGTGCTTATAAACTTAAGGGTAGTAAGTGATCCGCTTACATAGTGGTTACATTTTGAGCTATATCTCAAATAATTTGATAGATTTTTGGCTCAAAATTTTCAAGAGTGTATATGCTTATGTCACAAGACTATGTGCAAAATTTTTGTGGCATTGGGATTTTGGATTTGTGAGATATAAGGAAATTAGTGCTCAGGTGTCTCTAAGCTAGGGTTTTAAGTACTTGCTAGGGATTTTGAGATATCAGACGATTGAAAACAAACATGCCGTTGATTCTTTCTTGTGATGAAACTTAAGAGAATTATCTACATTTTGAACTAAATTTTATAGAAACTAAATAGTTGGATCAAGAGTTATTGGACTCTAAAGTTTAGCAAGAAATAGGTCTTTGTAGGTGAATAAAGTTTTGAAGGGTTTTTGTGGAAATTTGAACTTTTTTTGTACAAACTTACTTGAATACAAGAGGGTTTACATATATAACTTATCTTTTGTGAGATTTTTGTATTATTTGTCTTTTTTATTGAGGACAAACGACCTCTTGGATTTTGCCATCAAATTTCAAATAAATCCTCCACAGCCAGGTATCCAGTGTATTCCCAGATAGAAGACCACGTCATACGATAGCAGTTGGATCTTATTCCTAATGGCTCCAACTAAGATTGTAGTTGGTGTTAAAATATATTGTCTTTACTTTGCTCAATGAAGACTATAAAAACTACACAAATTCATTCAAAGCTTGTATGGCAAGTAAATCTTCTAAATCTTGTTCTTTCAATGCTTGAAGGTTTGACATGGTGATTAACTTGCTTCTACTACTCTATTCTATCTTGGAATATATGACTACATACTGATGAAGGCTTTAGTTTAATTCTCCTGCTCTTATGAATATTCTTTGAATCTAATCTTTTGAATCTTGTGAATATTCCTTGAATCTAATCCAAATGTATTTGAATCTAATCTAATCTTTTGTCAAAGAAGCCACATCTTATCTCCAATATAAAAAGCAAGTTGTTGATATTTGAATTTATCTACAGATGTCTTGTAAGCATTTTGAGCTGCTTGTAATTGAAGCTTCAAGATTGTTTGGTATTACAATAGATGCTTTAAAAATCTTTCAATTGGTAGATTATTATTCTTTGGCATACTCCATAGATCAAGCTTTGGATAATATCCATAGTTAGAGTAACAGCGGTGTTTGTTGAATTGAGGCATAAATCATATTATTATATATAAATTTTTCTAATAGTAGATACAAGATTCAATCATAAATATTATTCCAAAACTTGGTAAACTTGTCTATTTGGTAATTAATTTTAGGATGAAAAATCAAAGAAAGTTTAATGTCTACCTATAATATTTCAAAAAGACATCTCCAAAATTTGGATATAATTTGGGATCCTTGATCAAATATAATATCATTTGATAGGCCATGATATCAATATATATTGTCAAGAAAGAGCCTTGCTATTTCTTTACTAGATGTAGTCTTCTTGCAAAGAATGAAATGAGCCATTTTTGTGAGTCAATCAACTATTATATGAATGTCCAATGAATTAGATGGTAGTAGATTCATGATGAAATCTATCACGATAGAAGACCATGACCATTTTGGAACATATAAGGGTTGTAAGAGTCCATAAGAGCAATGTCAAGGATTTTTAGACCTTGAACAAATGTCGTAAGAGAGTACAAGGTCTTTCATTGCCTTCCACATTTGAGGCCACTAAAAATCTCAAAAAATAAGTTCTAAGGTCTTGTTAAATCTAAAGTGACTCGTAGTTGGAAAGTCATGGCAAAATTGAAGAACATGCAATCATGTTAGTTCTTCTCAAATATACAAATGCTCTTCAAAGTATAAAAGATCTTCTTTAAGTTTGAACTTGTCAATATTTTTTTTTAAGCGACACTTGACATGAAGGGCTAAGGCATCATTAGTGGTTGCAACATGCACTTCATTGAAAAAACTAGAATCAATAGGCACCGATGTAATAGTGACATAAAGGCAAAATTGCTCTAGTTTCAACAAAGTTGTGTATTGTTGATAAAATGCTGCTTTTCTTATCGTTAGTACAAGATATGATCTGCTTGATAGAATATTAGATAATCCTTGTTGTTTTCTATGTTGATAAGTGATAACAAAGTTAAATTGAGATAGTGACATATTCCATCTAGTTTGGAGGCAATTAAGAACTCGAGCTGACATAAAATATTTCAAGTTCTTGTGATTTATATATATAGTTACAACATGCATTACTCCTTCAAGAAAATGATGCCATCCTTGAAAAAAATCGACAATAGTAAGAAGCTCTTTATCATGATTTTATAATTAATTTTGGTAGTAGAAAATTTTTGAAAATAAAATATAACAGGATGAAGTTTATTGTCTATATCCATTTGTGAAAGTATGGCCTTTAGTACAAAATCTAAGGCATTAGTTTCTATGTAGAATTTCTTTGTAAAGTCTAGATTGCATCTTAGATTGCACCAATATAAGGCCTATAGTGAATGCCATCTTGAGATCTTCAAATTCCTTCTCCGCTTGAGGCCTCCATTCTAACTTATCCTTACATGTCAATCAAGTAAGAAGGGCAATAATTTAAAAGTATTTTTTGATGAAGATCTGATAGAAGTTTACAAATTCAAGAAAATATTGTACATCCCTTACAGTCTTTAGAATGGTCCATTGTATAATTGCTTCTACTTTTTTAGGATCCATTATCAAATCTTCAATAGATATGATGTATCTCAAAAATTCCATCTTAGATTGATGAAATACAATTTTTTTTGGTTTGGCATACAAATTTGTATTTTGCAACTTTTGTAATAGCA
Source organism: Physcomitrellopsis africana (assembly GCA_036785485.1). Lineage (NCBI taxonomy): Eukaryota > Viridiplantae > Streptophyta > Bryopsida > Funariales > Funariaceae > Physcomitrellopsis > Physcomitrellopsis africana. The sequence continues at coordinate 46,837 of JAWRVF010001202.1, read as the reverse complement.
ATTTGATATGTCTCTTGTGTTCTTCCAAGTTTTTTTAATTGGATCAAGATATCATTAAAATAGATCACTATGAACTTATCAAAATATTCTCGAAAGATATCATTCATTAAATATTGAAAGATAGCAAGTGCATTTGATAGTCTAAAGGGCATGACATTATATTCAAAATGTCTATATCTTGTCTGAAGTGCAATCTTCCATTTATCTCCCTCTTTATTTTATACTAGGTTCTATGTTCCACAAAGATCTATCTTAGTATAGATCTTGGCTTGGCCGAGTTGTTTCAAAAGTTTTAAAATTAACGGTAGTAGGTAATGATTCTTTACTATTATCTTATTCAATCCTTGATAATCAATACACATATACAAGGAACCATCTTTTTTCTTCACAAAAAGTATAGGTGCACCTGCTGGAGACATTGAATATCTGATGAAGTTCTTTGCAAGATTTTTATCAATATAATCTTTTAATATGAAAAGCTTATTTTAAAAAAGATTATAGATTGAGCCAAAAAGTAGTTGCGTTCCTTTTTGAAGATCTATAGCACAATTATATAATTGGTGCTCTGACAATATATTAGCATTCTTCTTTTCAAAAACATCTTAAAATTTGCTATATTACTCTAGAATACTTGCCAATGAAGTCATATCTTCTTTAATTAGAGTTGCATAAATAACAAATAGTGCACCTTCTTTGGCCAATCTTATAAAAGTCTTAGCTCCAACAAATAAAGACTTACTAATTTGTGGCATTTAATGAATTCTTTTTGTAGGGATCTCTATCAAGAATGTTACTCTTTGCAACTTCCAATCTATACATGGATTATGCTTTTTCAATCAAGACAATCTAAGAATAATAAGATTTGAAAGAGTTCTAATAATGTTAAATATAATTTGGCTTCTATGATCTTTGAACGACACTTCTATAGGCATGGTTTCATAGGTGGTACTACCAGAGGATAAGGATCATCTATCTATTACCTCTACATAAATAGATTTAGATTTCTATACTATAAATTTTTTATAAAGCTTAGTGAATGCCTCATCTATGAAACAAGCAAACGCCTCCAAATCTAACAAAGCGGTCATCTGAAGCTTTTGAAGGCCAAAAATACAAAAAAATTGTAAAACAATGAGCAAGTTGACCAGAAAGAGAAGAACCTGAATAGTTTTATAATGTTAGATTGTCCAACCGCATAATCCCTATTATGACTCAACATTGTCGTTTTCCTGAACAATTACATCCTTGATTTTGATAATATGTCGATTTTATTTCTTTGAATAATTCCTAACTTTATAGCCTTCCTTGCCAACCTTATAGCCTTCTTTGCCACAATATAGGCATAGACCTTCTTCCATCTGACGCTTCTTTTCTTGTGGACTAAGAGGTTTAAATCATATTGCATCAAGTTGCATATCTTCTATATCTAAGTGGGAATTCAAAATGCTTGTTGATGTAGTAGGGATATGTCAGATTGCATATTGTCTTGTTAAAGCCCATGAATATTAATCTTGTCGATGTTAAAATAATTGGTTATCATATTTTATGGCTCGGCTAATAGCTTAATTGAGTGATTGTGGATCTGGAAGTGATAATAACCAATCTTTCACATCATCTCTTAATTCTCAATAAAATTGGCTCGTTAAAGCTTCTTTATCCCAATTGATGTTGCATGCTAATTATCTAAAATTGAATGCATAGATTAATGCAAAGTATGCCCCTTGACGTAATACTTGGATCTTAGTTGTTGCTCAACAAGCCTTATCATGTTTTCCAAATGCTTCTGCAAATACTTCTATGAAAACTTCAAAGTTGCTCAAAATTGGTGATCTTTTTTCAAACAAGGGAGCAAACCATGATAATACTTGCCCCATAAGCAAGGTGCCAAGCAATCTAACCCATTGTTATATTACGTGTTGTCTTGTTCAGGAATGCATTGGGCACCTAGCTATAGAAGGTAAAGTTGTATTTATAAATAATCAAAAAATCCTAATAGATTTCACCCATAGATGAAGAATATAATTCAAATTTTAATTCAAAAGTGTTTAAAAACACTCCTCTTAGTAACATCAACCATACATATATCCCAATTGCCTTGTTTTTTTTATAATTAAGTAATTTTTATTTTTCTTTGCAAGTCCTAACCTTAATCAGAGAGATTTGTTAAGCTATAACTTTTAATCCAACCATCCTTTTAGTGTAAAATTTTTCACACAAAAGTTGGTATAAGCCTTTTATATGCTTAGAAAAATTTAGCTCAATCCAATTTACAAATTGCAAGAAAATATCCAAAAATCGCACTGATGACACTCGGCCACCAACTTGAAAATTGATGCATAAATTCTAGTGGTGATTTCTCCTTCTTCCACTATTAACTTTAGCTCAAACTTGAATTTTAGCTTGATCTATAAGACTTCTATTACCACGCCAAAATTTATATTAATCCAAATAGTAGATCTTTAGTTATCATAGAAACCCTATCCAACGCTAAACTGCCAACTTCCGACAACCTTTTGTATCAAAGCCCAAATATCTCACGATTGCACCATTAGATTAATACAAAATTTTATACATACTTAGCATATCCAAAAATCCAAATAATATTAAATTTTGAATTGTAGATGCTACACAAATTGCACAAATTAGTTAAGAATGAAAGTCGTCATTGTCTTATATAAAATCCAAAACACCAATACAAAACCACTGATTTTAAATAGCAATTGCTAAGTCATTCAAAACCCTATGGTAACAAGCTAAATGCTCTTGGAACAAGCTTTAAGTTCGCTATCCAATCGTAATTGCTGATCTCCAAATGTTCCCAATCCCTGCCTTTGGTGGTCATTTTTGTGGCTAGAGGTCTGTTTTAGACCCTGTCTCATATCCAGTCGTCCCCTGGATATTAATCCAACTTATTTTAAGGGTATTTAAACTTAATCCTATCCTCAATTCAACCTTGATTTCTATCATATTAACTTTTTATCTCCTTTGTCCTATCTTTATTGACTTGTGACTTTTTTTAAAAGCCATGAACTGGTTTGTATAACCTAGAAGAAAATTTCAATAACTAACTTTTATCTATTAGCTATTAAAACAAGAATTATTCTAAGAGGCTTTCATAAACCTTTTTTTAAGTATCTTAAGTTTCTAATGAATCAAAATAACTAAGTATTAAGTAGGATTTATCCTTATTCATACTTTTCATTATATAAACATGTTACAACACGACACCGTTGTCGTGATGCACTTGGGGCAAGTGCATCAAAATCAAATAAATATATTCTAAAATTACTGTGTGAACAAGGATAAATTAAAATTATTTTTAAAATTCTAATGTGAATAGGAATAAATTAGAATTAATTCCAAAATCGCAATGTGAATAGGAAATCTCAAGATTCTAGAATATCCAATAGGAAATCTCAAAATTCTAAGGTATCAATTAGGGAATCTCAAGATTCTATAGTATCAAATAGAAAATTTCAAGATTCTATGATATCAAACAGGGAATCTCAAGATTTCAGGGTATCAAATAAAAAATCTTAAGATTCTAGGATATCAAATAAAAAGTCTCAAAAATCCAAGATATCAAATAAAGAATCTCAAGATTCTAAGATATCAATCAAAGAATTTTAGGATTAAAGGATATCTAAGATCCGGGTATCAATCGGATATCAAGCGAGTATCAGATAAATATCAGCATATATCGGATATTGTCCGGGTATTGGCTAAAACTACCTATTTAAATCCTTTTAGGATTCAAAATAAATACTTTTTCTCTCTCATCTTTTATTTGGATCTTGAATGGAATTCATTTTATTTTGAAGGAATCTTTGAAAGAATCTATAAGAGAATTTCAAGGTCAAAAAGGAAATTTTGTATTAGAAATTTACAGAGAATCTGCAAGGAAATTTTAGGATACATAAGGAGTCTGAATTATGAATTTACAAGGAGTTTGAATTGAGAATTTACAAAGAGTCTAAATTGGAAATTTACAAGAAATCAATGAGAGAATTTTAGGGTCAAAAAGAGAGTTTTGAATTGGAAATTTATAGAAAATCTATGAGAGAATCTCAAGATACTATAAGGATTAGAATTGAGAATCTATGAGAAAATTTCAAGATTTACAGGGAATCTGAATTGTGAGTTTATAAGAAGTCTGAATTAGGAATTTATAGGAAGTCTAAATTGGAAATTTACAGGGAGTCTAAATTAGGAATTTATAAGCAGTTTGAATTAAAAATTTGTAACGAGTTTGAATTGGGAATTTACAGGGAGTCTGAATTGGGAATTTACAGAGAATCTGAATTGGAAATTTGTAGGGAGTCTGAATTAGAAATTTATAGAGAATCTTTGAAAAAATCTTGAAGGCAATAAAAAGGTTTGACCAAACGATCATTGAAAGAATAAAGGGATAGATAAACAAGATATTTTGAAGGAATTAGAAGGATATAAATTGAAATATCAGCAGTATTTTTTTTCTTCACTTAATAGGAAGCCAAGATCTCAACGATTTCTTGAAGAAGGCTCTGTCCTTCATGACAACTTTTGATGCTTCTACTAAGAGATTCTTCAAGGCTATTAAGTATTAATGAAATGGAGGAAATAAGAGGATTTAGGAATGCTGAGGAGATATTGAAGGTATTTTCTAAATATATAGACAAGTAATCATAGGAGCAATCAAGGATGCAAATAAAAGAGAAAAATACTTCTAAAGCTCTACAATTTGTCATCAATCAAGTAGAAATATTTGAAGGAAGAAACATATTCATGTATCTTAAAATCTATGTGGATGAAATAAAATATATCAAATTTTCTATAAAAAGATGTGTTTGAATTTTATTCTTGCTCGCATTCCTAAGTCAAAAAAAGAGTCAAAGGTTTATACAGAATTGATATAAACTCTTGTGATGACTATAAAAATATTTTAAGGGAAGAGTTTCTTGAAGAAGATTTAGAAAAGGTGACCAAAAGAACATTCTTAGGATAGGTAGAACAACAACTTGGGAAGCAAATGGGTCTTAAAAAATTGCTTGGAGAATTTGAAAGGAAACTTTTTCAGCTTCCTATAGCAAATAGGCAATTGCTTGATGACAAGAAGATGGAATTTTTTCTACAAGTAATTGATGGAGATTTACAAGATAAATTGTTTCTACTCTTGGTTAATAGAAGTGGCAAGGGAGGCCTTACTAATAAGTAGAAATAAATTAAAGAAGCTATCGCAACAATCATAGAGCAGCAAAAGATAAAGGCTAAAGGAGGTGTAGTTGTGGAGTTAAAAATGGCTCCTATTTCTATCTCAATAGCTCCAACGATTTTTATTGATCCAGTATTAGTTCCAAAAGAAGATATTCCTGATGAAACTTTTGAAGAACTTGTCAAGGGTATGAGGAAATTAAGAATCAAGTTCAATGCATTGGAAAAAAAAGAAAGAGTAAATTCTCCTAAATTTCCAACAGAAACCAAAAAATGGGTGAAGAGGTGTATGTATTATAATAGTAAAGATCATGATAGGAGGAATTGCGTAGTCTATGAAGAGGATTTGAAGAAAGGGGTGATCTTCTTCAAAGAAGGCAAGGTAAGACTCACTACAACTAGAGAACCTATTGAATTAAATTTTGGCAAGGGTGGAATAAAGAAACTTGTGCAAGGCCACATTGAGAGTTCTAGTGGTGCATCTATAATTAAAGAAGCAAGTGCACATCCAATTATTGTAGAAATAGGAAATATAGGAATTTCTATAATTTTTAACAAGGAGGTTATGCTTAGAGGTACACATGTTATTAAGGAGAAAATTGAATGGAGTGATCTAGTTGATATTATAAGTATTAAAGCTGATCTAGAAATTCATGAAGAGAATGATGAGATCTAAGAGGCTATGGTTGAAATTAAAAGGGGCAGGGTCGCAGAAGAAAAGAAACTAGAGGAGCCCAATAGTAAGAAGGAGAATCAAAGGTTGATGAATAAAAATTAAGAGAAGCAAACCACCACTATGATAGAATCAAGGCCCTCTTTTTCCTATCCAGATAAGAACACTGTATTACTTCAAGAAAAATGGAAGAAGGAAAATGAAAAAGAAGATTCAAAGAATGATAAGACTAAAAATCCGATATTTAAATTGAAGTCGGATATTGAATCCTCTATTGATATGAAAGGTATTCTTGAAAAGAGGATTTTAGATGCCAAAATTAAATTTTCTTTAAGAAAGGTTCTTAGTATAGCCAAGAAAGAATTTCATGAGCTCATCATTGATGTCATTAAGAGGAAGAGACAAATGACATCTGAAGCAATGATGATGAAGGCTTTGGCAGATACAAAGAATACAGAAGAAGAAAAAGAGGTACAAATATTTATCTTATCTTGTGATAGTGAAGAAAAGGTTACACAAATTCAAGGGCATGAAAATTCTTGTATTAATGATATGAATGTATTTGAGAATAAGGATGGAGAATCTAAGGATGGAGATAAGTCCTCTAGTTTTTTACTTCTAATATAGATAGATTTAAAAATAGATTTTTGGATTATACAAAATTTAGAATTTTGAAATTTTTAAGAGTTGAGAATTTGAATTGTAAATATCAAAGATGTGTGAAGAAAAAAAAAAAAAAAAAATTAAAAACTAAAAAATATGGATTTGGTTTCAAGTGATGAATTTATTTTTGGAATAATTGATGAAGAAGGTTTAGAAGAAGATTTGAACAATGTTTTAAAGAGCTTGGAAGACTTGGCATTTGGAGGAGGTTTGGATAAATATGAAGGAATATTTATGGATTTACATTCAAGGGAATTGTATGAAGAAATTAGAGAATCTACTTCTAGACTGAAGACAATTAAGGATTGTAGAATTAAACAAGAAGCAAGGATTAATACCAAGTATAAGATGGTGGCTAAGAAGGTTAAACTGATTGTTATTCAATTACCTCTTGATACTTTAGAACATATTGGAAAAGCAATAAAAGAACCAAGTCTTAAAGAACCAGGGAGGATTGGTCACAAGTTTATTTGGGAATCATTGGATAAATTGAAGATTAGAAGAAATAAATTCCTGATCAAAGAAAAAAGGGTGAATTTTTTGGAGACTATATCTAAAAATGGTAAGGCTTTTACTCTTATATTAGAAGAAATTGATTGTGTTGATCCAAGCATAGTTGGATCAATAGTTATTTTTATCGTGCCTCATATACCTTGGGATTTGAAGTCGATTCTTGTACTGAGAGCTTTACTTCCAAAGTTGGTAGATTTACTAAAAGAAAAGATGAGAATGGAGATCCTTAAGCCTTCTATTGCACCTTATTCTAACTGTTGGTTTATCGTACTTAAAAAGTCTAGAGCACTAAGGTTTATTCAGGATATGCAACCAACTAACAAAATTACCATAAGGAATATGGATATTGGGCCGATTGTAGATGAGGTAGTTGAGGCATTTACAGGCCATTCTATCTATTCTATTGGAGACTTGTATTCAAGATATGATCAATTTTAATTAATTAAAGAAAGTAGGAATATTACTACAATGAAGATTCTATTGGAATTAGTACGCATGTGTACTTTATCACAGGGCACTATTAACTCAATGGCACACATGCAAAGTGCCATGAACCAAAATTTAAGAGATTATATTCTAGATAAGATAATTTCTTTTTTGGATGATATTCCAATTAAGGATTGCAAAGAGCTTATCTTCAAGTTAAAAAAGAACTCTGGGGTGCTTTAACTACACTAAAGACAGAAAGAAATTATTTGATTAGAGTAGATATAATTCTCGAGACAGATTGTTTATCAGTACTAGATATGATTTCAAATTGTTTGACTCTTGATATTGTTATATTGAGATGGATAGTATATATCAAATCTATGAATCCTGCCTTAGTATATATTTTTGGAAAAAAGAACTGCATTGTAAATATGTTGTCTAGAATAAGATATTCCTATGAAAAAAAAATGCTTGCTTATGACAAGGATAAAAGGGTCAAAATGGATTATATATGCATAACGGGAATAGAAATCCCTACTGGTGAAATCCTACCTTTTAATATAAATTTGTATGAGGGCAAATTATAGAACATTGGTTTATACTTGAGTACTTTAAAGAAGGAAGAAGGTTGGACTGGGAAATATTTTAAAGAAATTAGATATTAAGCTTATGGATTTATTTTGAAGGAAAGACTCTTGTGGAAGAAATCCAAAAGAATGGATGGAATTCCTTTGAGGGTTGTTGATCATGTTGACACTAAGGATTAAGTTTTAAGAGAATTTCATGTTACATTATGGGCTAGACACAAGGGAGTATGGGCTACCTTCACTAAAATTAAAAAAAAATATTGGTAGAAAGGTATGTACAAAGATGTAGAAGAATTTATAAATTCATGTATAGAGTATCAATTGCAATCAAAGATTAGATATAGAGATGGTTTGTATCCTACTTATCCATCTTGTATATACTTTCAATGGATGTTAGACTTAATTGTTATGCCAACTGACATATGGGATATGAAGTATTTAATTTTGGCACATGAAGAATTGTCAAATTATATAGAGGGAAGAGCTTTAAGAAGTAAATCCACAGAATTAGTTTGTAGATTTATTTTGGAAGATATAATATGCCGTTATAGGAATATTGAAGGAATGAGGGTAGACAAGGATGAATTAGACGTAGCAAGAGCTCATGAGTTCTTTAAAAGATATGAAGTCCTATTAAAGCTAACTACAGTCAATAATCCAGAAGCTAATAAAAAAAATGAGAGAGGACAACCTCCAATTATTCAAGCTTTGATCAAGGCATGTAGAAGTAAAGCTAAACTTTGGCCTAAATTGTTGCCGTTTGTCTTATGGACACATAGGACTATACATAATTCTGTTACAAGCTATATGCCAATAGAATTGATGATGGGACACAAACCTATGATGCCAACTGAGGAGAGTGTGCCTAGTTGGATGTTCTTAGCTTGGAAAGATAACATTGATAGAGAAAGTTTATTAGAACTTCAAATCAGGCAATTGAAGAAGTTACCTAAGGATCAACAAAAGACTATTGAGAAATTGAAGGATGCAAGGTTGCACAATAAGATCAGGTTTGACAAAATACACAAATTAAAACCAAATGCTATTGAAACTGGTGATTGGGTGCTTGTATTTGATAATACATTAGATTATCAATATAGTGCTTCAAGGACGTTTTTTAGAAGATGGTTTGGACTATATGTGATAACTAAGATATTTAATAATACAATCTACTCTTTGAGAGAATTAGATGGAACACCATTGAGGTCTAGAATTACTGAAAAATGGATTAAATTATTCAAGAAAAGAGATGAATAAATTTATACTAAAGATATCTAACAGTTAGAAGCTCAAAAATTAGATCAAGAACTACTACTAGAGGAAGATTGAGAAGAAGAAGAATTAGAAACAAATAAGAATGAAGAGGAATAGGGTGGCGCATATCTTAGGATGCGCAGGTTTAGGGGGGATAGATGTTGTGATGCACTTATGGCAAGTGTATCAAAATCAAATAAATATATTTTAAAATTATAATATGAACAAGGATAAATTAGAGCTAGTTCTAAAATTATAATGTGAATAGGGATAAATTAGAATTAATTCCAAAACTACAATGTGAATAGGAAATCTCAAGATTCTAGGATATTAAATAAAAAATCTCAGGATTCTAAGATATCAAATAAGAAATCTTAAGATTCTAAGATATCAAATAGAAAATCTCAAGAATCCAAGATATCAAATAGAAAATCTCAAGATTCTAGGATATCAATTAAAAAAATTTAGGATTAAGGGATATCTAAGATCCGGATATCAACCGGATATCAGGCGAGTATCGGGTAAGTATTAGCATACATCGGATATTATCTGGGTATTAGCTAAAATTTCCTATTTAAATCCTTTTAGGATTGAAAATAATCACTTTTTCTCTCTTATCTTTTGTTTGAGTCTTGAATGAGATTTATTTTGCTCCAAAGGAATCTTTGAGGAAATCTATGAAAGAAATTTAGGATCAAAAAGGAAATTTTGAATTGAAAATTTATAGAGAATCTGCAAGAAAATTTCAAGGTATGCAGGGAGTGTAAATTGTGAATTTACAAGGAATCTGAATTGTAAATTTACAAGGAGTCTGAATTATAAATTTATAGGGAGTGTGAATTAAAAATTACAAAGAATTTGTGAGAGAATTTCAAGGTCAAAAAGAGAGATTTGAATTGAAAATTTATAAAAAATCTATGAGGAAATCTTAAGATACTACAAAGATTAGAATTAGAAATCTACAAGGAAATTTTAGGATTTATAGGGAATCTAAATTGGAAGATTATAGGGAGTCTGAATTTAAAATTTACAGAGAGTTTGAATTAGAAATTTATAGGGAATCTGAATTGGGAGTTTTACAAGAAATTTGAATTGAAAATTTATAGGAAGTCTGAATTAGGAATTTGTAGGGAGTCTGAATTGGAAATTTATAGAGAATCTTTGAAAGAATCTTTAAGGTAATAAAAAGATTTAACCAAAGGATCATTGAGGGAATAAATGGATAGATAAACATGATATTTTGAAGGAATCACAAGGATATAAATTGAGATATCAGCAGCACTCTTTTTTTCCACTTAATAGGTAGCCAAGATCCCAACAATTTCTTGAAGAGGGTTCTCTACTTCATGACACTGTGATTCTTTTATCAAATAAATATCAGATTGTAGAATTATTATTAATTGAATTTAGTTGACAAATCCTTAGAACTTTAAATGTGTACCATCATATTTCTTTAAAAGACTAACTCAAGGCTCCTTAGGTTATTAAACACATAGATTTATTTGGCATAACATAAATAGTATTGCATCCTCAAGCGCAGAAGTTGGAGATAGATGTAGTTTAGATTGTCGCACTCCAAATATTACATGGTTACAAAGTTTTGTAACAATTCCTTCAATCTTCATAGTCCTAATAGATAAAGTAATAAGAGCACTTATAATCGCATCTAACTTGGATTCAAAAGATTTAATCATACTAATATCTTGACCTCCAGCCATTTTAAAAAATAAATAAATAAATAAATCTATAAGATGATAATATCAATTTAGAGGAAGGTAATCCACAACTTCTAAAATGCTTTAAGACTTTTAAAGAGGGAAGTGATCCACTTTCTCACAAGAGAGACAAAGCTCCAATATTGTAATGAAGAAAATATCAATTTAGAGGAGAGTAATCTACAACCTCTAAAGTGTTGGTATACCTTTGAGTAGAAAGATAATCCACTCTCTAATAAGAAAGATCCAACTCTAATATTGAAGATGAGATCAGTCTCAACAAATTGTCAAGAATATAAGAATACAAATCAAGAAACTTAAATTAGGACAAGGTTTCAAGAAGAAACCAACAAAAACTTGAATTAAACAAATGAGTATACAAACAATACCAAGAAAGGTGAACTAGAAACTTGAAGAGATGCGTTGTTGAGACTAAAGAACTCTTCAACTTCAATTCCTATATATACTCTTATCTAGGATGCTTCTTAAGTGGCTTCCATCAAACTAACAAACTTCTTGAGCAACTTCTACCAATTGGGAAGCTTTTTAAGCTCCTTCCACTAATTAGAAAGCTTTCTGAGCTCCTTCTATTAACTAGGAAATTTTTTGAGGTGCTTTCATAAACTAGGAAGCTTTTCAACCAACTTTCATTAATTCGAAAAGCTTTTAGAATGTTTTAGAAGATTTTATAAACCTCCAAAGTGTATGTCCCTAATAAGATCTTGTAATTAATCTATGCAACTGAAAATTTTTGAGAGCAGAATGCTATTGGATATAGTTGACAATCATCACTAGTTTAAAAGAGTACAAATTTAAGTGCAAAATTAAAAATATGCATTGTCGTATAATGTGTTGTTTGGTTTGGGAATGCACTGGGCACTTGGCTGTGGAATATAAGGTTGTGTTTATAAAAAATGCAAAAAATCCTAATAGGTTTCACTTCATATAAGAAGAATAAAATCCAAATTTCAATAAAAAAGTGTTTAAATCTGATATAAAGTGCTCAAAAATACTCTTATTAGTAATCTCAAGCACACATTATTCTAATTGCTCTATTACCTTCACAATAAACAACTTAGATTTTCTTCTCAAGTCTTAATCCTAGTTAGTGAGTTTTAGAAAGCTATAATTCCTAATTTGACCATCCACTTGATACAAAAAAATTTATAAAAATATCACTATAAGTCATCTACATGCTCAATATATTTCAGCCCAATCCAACTTACAGATTGTAAGATAATGCTAAAATTTTGCACTAGTGTCTCTCGGCCTCTTATTCAAAGTTTGATGCAAATATGCCAGCAACAACTTCTCCTTCTTCAACCATTAACTCTAGTTCAAACTTGGCATATAGTTTGGTCTTTGTGTCTTTTAACATTGTGCCAATTTTCACCTTGCTTTATCTAATAGATCTCTAGATATTGTAAAATTCCTAAACAATTTCAAATTGCCAACTTCCGATACCTTATCGTACTAATGAGCAAATATCTCTCAATCGCACTATTAGATTATTACACAATTTTTTATACTCTTAGCTCACCTAATCAACCAAACACTCTCTAATTTGCAACCATAGATGTTGCACCAATTACACAAAGCAATGAAAAGTGCTAGTCCTAACTTTCTTACATAAAATCCAAATTATCAATACAAACCTTGACTTTGAATAACCATTGCTCTATCCTCATAAATCCTATGAAAGCAAACTTTTTGCCTTTGGAACGAGCTCAAAACCTTCTCTCAAATCCTACTTGCTAATCTCCAAATGTCCCTAATCCCTACTTTTGGTGGTCGTTTTTGTGGCTAAAGATCTGTTTTAGACCCTATCTCATACCTAGTCATCTCCTAGATATTAATCCAACTTATTTTAAGGGTATTTAAACTTAATCCTATCCTCAATTCAACCTTGATTTCTACCATATTAACTTTTTATCTCCTTTATCCCATCTTTATTGACATGTGATTTTTTTAAAAGCCATGAATTGATTTTTACAACCTAGAAAAAAATTTTAATAATTAACTTTTATCTATTAGCTATTAAAACAAGAATTATTCTAAGAGGCTTTCATAAACCTTTTTTTAAGTATTTTAAGTTTCTAATGAATCAAAATAACTAAGTATTAAGTAGGATTTATCTTTATTCATACTTTTTATTATATGAATGTGTTACAACACGATATCTACCCCCTCTGAACCTGCGCATCCTCCGGTATGCGCCAATAAAGCATATGTCATAGTTGGTATCATACCATCTCTTCACTTCCTACACTAAGTTTTTTTTCATCATATTCATCATCTATTTCAATATAATTATCTTCTTCAATGTTATTGATATCTTCAATATGATCTTCTACATTTATTTTTCCATCTTGTCTTTTAAAAAACTTTACTCACTTTCTAGCAATAGATATCTTCAACCTTGTACCATCCAATTTTTTTAATGAATATGTGCTATTATCATGAACTGTTACTACAACATATGGTCCAAACCAACATTTTGAAAACTTTCGTAAAGTGCTATACTGGTTATCTAAACTGTTATCATAAATAAGTATCCAATCACCTTTTTCAATTGCTTTAGGCCTCAATCAATGTTGTTTATCAAACCAAGCCTTGTTCCTTAGCCTTCCCTTTTCAATGCCAATTCCATATCTTCCGGTCTTTATTCAAGTTGCCAAATTCTAAAAGCCAACAACCCTTCTCTTTTCAATCCCTCTTCCCAAGGTAGCATACTCCAAGTTGGCACATGTTTTTCAATTGGCATAATAGGTTTTTGACCTGTCATCAGTTCCATTGGCATATATCATGTCACCAAACTATGTGTTGTTTGATCAACCTATAATGCATAAGGTAGAAGTCGAGGCCATTCTTTCACTCTTCCATTACAAGCTTTAACCAAGGCTTTTATAGGTGGTGGGTGTCCATGTTCACTCTTTGCATTCCCCTCTGGATTATAAGCCGTAGTAAATGACAATTTAACTCCACATCTCTTAAAGAATTCACAAGCTTCATGTGCATTTAATTCTTCACGATCTATGGTGATCTTTTCTATATATCTATAGTGACAAATAACATCCTCAAGCAAAAACCTGCAAATCCCTTCTGTAGACTTTGTCCTTAAAGCCCTGCCTTCCACTTAATTTGATAAATCTTCACGAGCCAAAATTAAATACCTCATTTGCCATAATCCCATCGGCATAATAATCAAATCTATAACCCATTTAAAATGAATGGCCAAAGGATATGTTGGATGTAAATTATCTCGATGTCATATATTTGAATACATTTGACAAATTATACAAGATTCTACAAATAAAGTTACATCTTGATATATATTCTTCCACCAATACTGTTCCTTCAATTTAACAAAAGTAGCCCAAATTTCTCTATGCCTTGCTCATAAATTATCACAAAATTTCTTGAGTAGGTTTTGTTGACCTTCTTTAATACCTACTACTTGTCATGGCATTCCAATGTTTGTTTTTGGTCTCTTCCATAGAGATCCTCCTTGTAATACAAACTTGTATGTTTTTTTTTTTATTTGTCTAAATTTTTCAACCAACCAATTAGCATGCTTGGTTAATGTGATCAAATAATGTCCAATATCCAATAAATCCCCTTCATAATTCTCTTCCTGAAATGGCTTATTTTCCTTGTTCAAATATAAAACTGAATAAAATTTTGTACCCACATCATCAATATTCTCTATCATCTCATCTTCTCTATCATATCTTGCTCGAGATAACATGTGTACTACAAAATTGTCTTTTCCCCCAATATGTTTAAACTCCAAATTTAATGACTTGATATAAGCAATCCACCTCAACATTGTAATGTCTGGGATTGTATAATTAATAATCATTCCAAGCAAGGGCAAACAATCTGTCTCAACCACCACTATTGTCCCAATTTAATAGTCCTTTTTAACTTTCATTACTGAAACAACTCCATATAATTCTCTTTTCACCTCAAAATACATTTGTTGGCATGTACTTAAAACCTTAGCTACAAATCAAACTGCAAATCTATGCTCATTTGAATCATCTTGATCTACAATCCATTCAATGACAATTGGACTAGTATCCACTGTAAGAATCACTAGTCTATTGCACTTATAATCAATTTTTCTCAATACTGGAGGTGACGTCAATAATTTCTTCAATATTTGTATTGCTTTGATATACTTTTCTTTTCATTTAAAATGATAATCTTTGCGTAATAATTCATACAATAGATGCGCTATATGACCATACTGAGGAATCCAAATACAATAGAATACACATGCATCCAAAAACCTACGCACCTCTGTTAAAGAACTGCAATCTTCTTTTATTCTTCCAATTGCATCAACCTTAGCTAGATCTGATTTTCTTCCATAAAATCCACATAAATGTCCAAAAATTATAACTTCTTATATTCTAAATATAGATTTTATATTTGATAATGTAAGATGAACTCTCTCAAGTTGAGTCAATATCTTTTTACAATCTTGTATATGATCAACAACATACTTGTGACACCTCCTCTTATCTGAAGTTTCATCCTTGTCAACTTCTTTGCACTCTTTAATAAGAACATCATTTAAAAAAAGTATAGTCTTCTCAGGAATAAAATCCCTCAACACCTTATTCATCCCATTCATTATATGCACAATTGAGTTAGTAGCACCATGAGGAAGAGTACACATTCTAACCAATCCAAATGGCGTTCTCATCATGTCTCTACTCTCTTTTGCAAGTTGAAATTGGTCGTAACCTGAATACAAGTCATCCATTGAATAGATTGCCCTTTCTACAAATGCTTCAACAAATTCATCTACTATCGGTCCAATTCCTACATTCTTGATAGTCATTACATTTACTGGCTGCATATCTTGAATGAATCATAATGATCCATTTTTTTTTAGGCACTATAAACCATTGGCTAGAATATGGTGCAAAAGAAGGCTCCAAATCTTCATCTTCATCTTTTCTTTCAATAATTCCACCAAACTTGATAAATGCACCTTTGGCATTGGAATTGGCCTCAAATTCCAAGATATATGTAGTATAGTGAAAATAACCATTGAAATTATAATATTTGGATCAACACACCTAATTTCATGAATCTCAAAGGTAAATGATTTACCTTGTTTTGCTAGCATTTCTTTGAAGCACGCAATTTCTTCTCGCAATAAAAAACCATGAGAACCAATCTTCAATTCTTCAAAAGTTTCTTCAGTAAATTTATGCCCAATATTCTTTAGATTCCTTAAGCTCTTTTTTCTTGATGCTTCTTTTATTGGTTTTTTACAGTCTTTTGACAAAGGTCTAGCAATGGATTTCATTTTCTTATCTACTGTCTTATATTTTGTTTCAAAAATAACCTCTGATATTTGAAAATATTCAATCATATCATAAACTTCTCTTGAATGAATTTGTATAACTTTATCATCATTATATAATCCAATAAATGCAATCAATTCCAAAGGATCTTCCAATCCATTTTCTTCATAAATACCAATAATCTTTTCATCATTTTTTAATATTTTTAATCCATACAATTCTTTTTCAATAATACATAATCTTTTTTTAGCATGTCTTTTTAAATCTTCAATCCACTTATATACAATACTTCTATTCTTAAGAATACCAATAAACCCTGTATCAAAGGTATATATATCTTGCAAAAGTACCTTCTCTTTTATACCTCCATAATCTCGCTTTATAGTAGTATTCCTCAAAAATCCGTAAATTCTTCAACAACTCTTGGCAATGGTTTCTCTCTCAATCTGTCTTAATTGCATTCATGATTTAGAGGAATAGTCAAAAATTGTACTGTCTTTCTTCTATCTTCATTACAAATCTGTGCATAAGCTGATCCACCATCAAGTACCTTTGTTTCCATTCGAGTTGCAATAATATACGATTGTCTCAATATAAGAGGATAAGTTGTTGCATCTTAAACAAAGAAATTTTGTTCTATTGCAACATCACCAATCCTAATCTTCACATCCAAGCAAGCACCATACAACTCACCTTGCGTATTATTAGCTACCTGTATTACCCATCCATGCTCCATATCAATTGGCCACTTATATTTCATGTAAAGATCCTTAGGCATAAGATTTATTTTTGAACCATGGTCAATCAAGGCAACAACTGACTCATCTATATCTTCAATCTTTACTAATGCTTCTATAGTTGTTCTAGCCTAATGCTTTTAAGTATAATGACTCAAAATTTCTTTCTCCTTATCATTTGGATCATGAAAGCGTACTTTTTGATTGTAACTCCTTCCTCCACTTATTGATTGTTTGCAACAGTTACCAATTCTATCTTCTTCATTCTCACATATATGTACATCAATAGTATGATTTGATCCAGTTTCACCCATTAATTACATCTTTCACTTAATTTTGTCAATAATGACATTGTGGAATTCTTTCTTTGTAATATCCAATATTTCTTTCAATATAAATTCAACTTTAGCATTTAGGACACGTTCTTCAAGCACCCCTTTTAAATCCATTGCTACTTCAATATCACAGAGAAGTTTGTAAGCTGTTAACTTATATTTTTCTCCTAAGTCCTTTGATTTTTTTTTTGAAGATATTGAAGCATCTTTTGTTGGTAATTCTTGTGAAGCCATCTCACGAGCCTTATTTCCCTGAGTCTGCCTTTTGAAAGAGTTCCCTTCTCTTTTGTCAATATAATCATGTCTTCTCTTTTCTTTTATCAAGGCTTCATGTTGATTCTTAGCAATATAGGCATGTATTGATAAGGCTTCCTCAAGATCCTCTCAATCCGTAGTTCCACAAATTATTGTATCAGTCCTCAATAAAGCTTCTCGTGGCATCTTTTTTTTATGCATTGTGAAAATGGCAGAAGATCAAACCCCAGTTGGTTTAATATTTCCAAAAAAATTTCTTGCTTACTATTGTCATCCACCCTAGTACCATAACTTGCAAATTCCATTATTGCAATCCTATTTTCTATTAAATAATCTTTAATCAATGCTTTTATACCTCCCTTATCAAAGTTGATTTGGAAAAAATCATCAATATCTTTTAATGCCACCTTTCCATCTTTCTAAAAAACAATGCCTTCTTGGACCATTTCATTGAACTCACTACAATCCTTTCAAGAATGGAAACATCATCACATCAGATGCATCTTTGCATATATCCTTGTTTAAAAGTAGATTTTGGATTCATTGCAGAAGTCTTCTCCTTAAGCCTTGCAAGTTTAATTTGGAGATCCCGCATTCTGCTGTCGTGAAGTAAATACATCCATATATAAAAATCTAACTTAATTATCTTTTCTTTAAAATTTTATTAAGTTCTTTCTTTCTTCTTATCAATCTAAGTTTTTATATAGTTTAAAAAAAATAACTCACTTTCTTTCTATTTCTTTGGCTAAAATTTTACTTTATCTTAAATCTTAACTTTAACTTTGATTTAGCCTTGAAAACTTCTTTTATTTCTTTTATCTTTTTTCCAATCTTAGGTTTTAGTAGATTCAGGGTTATATTTGTAGATATAAGGAGTTTTGACTTTGAGGTTGAATTTAGGATTTTACTAAGGATAAATAGAGGTTTGGATGTCAATAGTTGGCTGCCATTAATAGTATTGACTTGGAGGATTAGATTTGGGGTTTTAATAACTTTAAACTATTAATTGTTGACTTGGCCTTTGAAGACCTTGGCTGCGACTTCTTTGACAAGCTTGGAAGAGAAGAAGACAGGATTTTTTGGCAAATCTAGGGAGGTATTCAAAGAGAGCTTCTTCTTGGTATGAGTTTAGGTAGTAGAAACGCATAATTTGGAGCTTAGATGAGAGAGATATGTTTGTTTGAACTTAGACTACTAATATGATATCTACTATCACTTTTTTAGATATAATAGAAGTTTTAAGATACTAGCAAGAAATCAAGAAGTTGGGTTAGAAATTAGACTTCAAGCTATACATTTTACGTCTAAGAATTGATAGAAATAAATCTAAAATGAGTGAGATATGGCTGGTTAAAACCAGCAAACTAAATTGGGATTTTGAAGAAGTTAGATAAATAGAAGGGTTTGCTTTAAGCTAGAACTTGAGTTTCAAGATGAATTTGAAGCTCATTTTTTGTGTATATATCACTTATATTATAAAGAATCTATGTCTAAAATCTCATATCAATTGAAACTTTGATTAGGGAGTAATGGCAAATTTTGTTCTCAAGTGTCTAGGGTTTTGACTTTTAAAAGTATCTGATAAGGATTTGGTGATATCTAACGATCGGCAATGAATTCATAATTCAAAATTTATGTGACAAAGTCCAAAGGTATGGATTACATTTTTCCAAATTTTGAGCTTATTTAAATAGCTAGATCTCAAATTATGAATTTTTAAGTTTCTAATTGGGATTTGACTTTTAAAAGTATTTGATAAGGATTTGGTGATATCTAACGATCCGCAATGAATTCATAGCTCAAAACTTATGGGACAAAGATCAAAAGTATGGATTATGTTTTTCTAAATTTTGAGCTTATTTGAATGGCTGGATCTCAAATTATGAATTTTCAAGTTTTTGGTTTGGTTTTTACTTATAAAATTACTTGCTAATATTTTAATGATATCTGGTGATCGATAACGAATTCTCAGTTGAAAATTTTTGTAAAGATAACTAAAGAAGTGAATTATATGCTTCCAAAGTTTGAACTTATTTAAATGTTGGATTTTGATTTATAAATTTTCAAGCTTCTAATTTTTTGGTTTATTACATACATGATTTTGTGACTATAAAAGAGAAATTTATGAAAGTTTGTGTATATTGGATCCAACTTGATTGTAAAGAGGGACCTTACGTCTATCCAAAGTGGACTTTTGTCACGACAACGTGTATAAGTTTTTCAATCCGTATATCTTTTTTCTTTGATGTAATTGCTGAAGGTTGAACAATAGGTACCATTAATCATGAAGTGGGCACTTGAGCTTTTGGTACCTACACCATTCTTTGGATACTACCCATGTCCTTCTTCTTTTCCTTTTTTGCTAGCAATTCTACTACATCTTTGACTTCTTTCCATTTTGTTGTCAATCCTTCATCCTCTTCTTTATCTTCAAGAAGAATCTCCAACCTTTCTTGCAATTCTCCATCTGCTACTCGAAGAAATAACTCAACCTTGTTTGGTTCCACAATTATCTTTTCTATTTTTGATAATCAAAAATATTGTCTCTCAAATTCTTTTAATAATTCAATAGCTTGTAATTTCTTGTTAGGATGCTCAATCCATTCCAAAAATGATTTCTTAGTGACTCGATCAGAATCTTCTAAGAAATACTCATCTCTCAACGTATGAGAGAACCTCTCCCAAGACCTTCCAAATTGTTTTGTAATTGATTTCATATGTTCTCTTATTTCTAATATCGTAGTAAGTTCAAATAATAAAATCATGTCCCGTTTGAAGACTTGATTCAATTCTATTTCCCGCATATAATACCTCAAATATTTAGATATGTCATTTCCATCAAATTGGTCAACCTTGTTAACCACTACTTGCAATGCTTTAATTGCCAAAGCCTCCTTGTGATCCTTGCCCTGTTGCTATTGCATAATTAATGTAAAAGCTTCAAACATATTTGCAATGTTTGGATCTAGATACATACCTTGTCCACCAGAAGAAAATCCACTTGATGCACCATCCAAAGCTCCATCAATAACTCCAAAATCCACCTTCTTGCTTTCTTATGCCATTAATTCTAAATAACCAAAATAAACTCCAATCTTCCATCCCAAACTTTCACGTCGGGTTCACCACTTATGTCATATAACGTGTTGTTTGGTTTGGAAATGTACAGAGCACTTGGTTGTAGAATATAAGGTTGTGTTTATAAATAATACAAGAAACTTTAATAGGTTTCACTTCATATAAGAAAAACAAAATCCAAATTTGAATACAAAAGTATTTAAATCTGATATAAAGTGCTCAAAAATACTCTTATTAGTAATCTCAACCACACATAACCCTAATTGCTCTGTTACCTTCACAATTAAAGCAACTTAGATTTTCTTCCCAAGTCTTAATCCTAGTCAGTGAGCTTTAAAAAGCTATAACTTCTAATTTGACTATCCACTTGATACAAAAATTTTCATACAAATACCACTATAAGTCATCTACATGTTCAATATATTTCAGCCCAATCCAACTTACAGATTGTAAGATAATGCCAAAATTCCGCACTAGTATCTCTCGGCCTCTTATTCAAAGTTTGATGCAGATATGCCAACAACAACTTCTCCTTCTTCAACTATTAACTCTAGCTCAAACTTAGCATATAGCTTGGTCTTTGTGTCTTTTCATACTGTACCAATTTTCACCTTGTTTTGACTAATAGATCTCTAGATATTCTAAAATTCCTAAACAACTTCAAACTGCCAACTTCCGACACCTTGTCGTACTAATGAACAAATATCTCCCAACCCCAATATTAGATTATTACACAATTTTTTTTACTCTTAGCTCACCCAATCAACCAGACACTATCTAATTTGCAACCATAGATGTTACACCAATTGCATAAAACAATGAAAAGTGCTAGTCCTAAATTTCTTATATAAAATCCAAATTATCAATACAAAGCCTGATTTTGAATAACCATTGCTCCATCCTCATAAATCCTATTAAAGCAAACTTTTTGCTTCTAGAACGAGCTCAAAACCTTCTCTCAAATCCTACTCACCAATCTCTGAATGTCTCCAATTTCTACCTTTGGTAGTTGTTTTTGTGGCTAGAGGTCTGTTTTAGACCCTGTCTCATACCTAGTCGTCCCCCGGGTATTAATCCAACTTATTTTAAGGATATTTAAACTTAATCCTATCCTCAACTCAACCTTGATTTCTACCATATTAACTTTTTATCTCTTTTATCCTATCTTTATTGACTTGTGACTTTTTTTAAAAGCCATGAATTGGTTTGTACAACCTAGAAGAAAATTTTAATAACTAACTTTTATCTATTAGCTATTAAAACAAGAATTATTCTAAGAGGCTTTCATAAATCTTTTTTTAAGTATCTTAAGTTTCTAATGAATCAAAATAACTAAGTATTAAGTAGGATTTATCCTTATTCATACTTTTCACTATATGAACGTGTTACAACACAACAGTGTTTTTAAAATGAATGATTTTGTTAGATCTGCATGGACAATTATAGAGGCTAAAGTGAAGGATTCTTTTAGCTTCTTGAATTCTTCTTCAATCTTATCATTCCAAATAAATTTTTCCTTACTTGTAAGTTGTGTTAATAGAGCCGTAATCTTCAAATAATCCTTGATAAAGATTTTATAAAGATTTATAAATTCCAAAAAATATTACACATCTTTAATTGATGACAGTTGTTTTTATTCTATAACAATTTGTATCTTCTTTGGATCCATAGAAATTCCATTTTTAAAAGCAATATATTCCAAAAATTCAATTAATAGTTGATAAAAAGAATTTTTCAATTTAGCATATAATTTATTTTCTTGTAGTTTTTCCAACACCATACGTACATGATATTCATGTTCTTGTTTGTTCTTAGAGAAGATCAAGATATAGTTCAAGTAAATAACAACAAAGTCATCTAAGTTTTTCCATAAGATATCATTTATTATATGTTGAAAGATTGTAGGTGTATTTATAAGTCTAAAAGGCATAACATTGTACTCAAAATGTCCATACCTTCTACAAAATATTATCTTCCATTGATCTCCTTCGTTGATCTTAACTAGATTGTAGGCGCTTCTCAAATCAATCTTTGTAAAGATCTTTGTATGTTCTAATTATTCCAATAATCTTGAGATTAATAATAATGGATAACGTTTTTTTATAGTTACTTTGTTTAGACCTCAATAGTTAATACACATGCGTAAAGAACCATTCTTCTTGTTGACAAATAAGATAGGAGCTCTCGCAAGTGATTTTAAATATCTAATAAAATTCTTGGCTAGGTTTTCATTAATATATTCTCACAAGGTTGTAAGCTCTGTTTGTGAGAGATTATAAATTGGACCAAATAGAGGTTGAATTCCATCTTGTAATTCAATTGCACAATCATAAAGACAGTGTTCTGATAACATGTCTACTTTCTTTTTTTTTAAATACGTCTTCAAGGTCACAATATTGACTAGGAATATCTTATTTTAATTACTCCATTGGATCTTTCATTGGGATAGCATACAATGCAAATGCAATCCC
The DNA here is from genome assembly GCA_036785485.1 of Physcomitrellopsis africana. NCBI lineage: Eukaryota > Viridiplantae > Streptophyta > Bryopsida > Funariales > Funariaceae > Physcomitrellopsis > Physcomitrellopsis africana. The sequence goes on along the minus strand of JAWRVF010001202.1, from coordinate 23,613 downwards.
TTTTTTTGCTACTTACATAAATGTTTTGGCTCCAAGAAATAAAGTAGGACCTTGTTTCTTCTTTTGATATTTGAATCTTGAAAAAATCTTTTACAAATTTTAATTAATATCAAGATTATATAATTCAAACCAAGAAAGTCCAATGACAATAGGATTTATTAAACATGAAATGATATTGAAGATAATGCATGATACTTGATCTCCTAATATCACTTTCAATAGTTGGATTTCTTCAATAATATTTCTTGATACAAAGTTTCATCCATCAATGACTTCAATAAGTGCAGGATGGATCTTCTTTACAAATATTAAGTTGTACTTAGTTACAAAGTCCTTATCCATAAAACATGCTGAGGCTCTAGTATCTAAAAGGACTTTAGCAAAAATCTCTTGTTTTAGGGTTTTTATATGTATAAGAAATATAAAATACGATGTTGGATTTGGAAATAAGAAGAAATCTTTTTTTGATATTCTAGATTTGAGGGTGTGCAACTATAAGGTCCTTACTATGGTTGGATGTCTTTGTTTTCTAATCTCTCCAATTCAGATGTTATACCTTGTGCTTTAAATTCTCTAGACTTGTTTGGACAATTTGATGCCTTATGATTAGATCTTCTTCAATATAGACATAGATTCTCTTGTCAATGTCAAATCTTTTCTGCTAGTATTAATGGCTTGAATTTAGTTGCATCAATCTTCATAGATTCAAGATGTGTTAATGGCTTTTCTAATATTCTTGAGGATGTAGCAGACGTATCTTGATAGATATTGCTAAAAATTTATCACCTTTCTTATTGTAATTCAAATAGGTGATTGTCACAAGTAATAGCTTGAGATATGAATTCTTCTAAACTTTCAATTTTTGGCATTGTAATCAATAAATTCTTCATATTGTCTTTTAGGCCATAACAAAATTGAGTCATAAAAGTCTTATCATTTTAATCAAGATCACAAGTAAATTGTTGAAATTTTATGGCATAAATTATAGTTAAATATTGTTTTTGTCATAGGTTATGAATCTTCCTATCTGCCACCCTCTCTTGATTACTATCTCTAAATGTAGTAATAAATCTTTCCATAAAAGCCTTCAAATTGTATAAGATTGGAGAATTCTTTTCCAATAGCGGAGCAAACCATGATCAAGCACTTCCTGATAAAAAAGTGCCTATAAAAGCAACTTGAGTGAATCCATTTAAATAACAAGAAAGATATACTTGTAAGTAAAGTTGTACTTATTGCACAAACCCTAGAAAGTTAAATCTCGTTCTATCAAATTTATTAGGCATGTTAGCCTTTGGTTCTTTCATGACAATCCTTGGAGCTTCTATAGAGATTATATGTATAGCTTGTCTTCTACCTACTTCCCTCAATCATATAATCTTTTGTTGCAAATTATGAATCTCTCACTTAATTTCTTTGGATACTTGTTTCATTTGCGGTTCTTTTATTGAATTGTGAAGGAATGCCATTTTTTCTCATACAATATCCAAAAGAGTTCAAATATTTGTAAGAGTCGCCACTCTATTCTTTATTTGTGAGGATGCACCTCCCATGACTTGATGTACTTCTATATTGACAAAGAAAAAATCAACAAGCCATTGGTATAGTATTTTTTATACTAAAAAAGAATGACTCTAAATAATATTAATTTAAAAGAAGATAATTCTCAATCTCTAAAATATAGTGATATATCCTAAGAAAAGAATAATTTACTCTCTCTAAAGAAAGATCAAATTGCAACAAGTAAGTATATCAGTCTAAAAGAAGGTAATCTACATTCTTCTACACTATTTTTATATTATATTTTGTCTTATTTGAAAATGCATTGGAAACTTGGTTGTGGAGGGTGAAATTGTCGTATACAAATACTTAAGAAACCTCAATAGGTTTCACCCATATAAGAAGAATATGATTCAAATTTCAATATAAGAGTGCTTAAGTTAATACAAAGTGCTTAAAAACACTCTTCTTGGTAACTTCAACCATACACAAAACCCATTTGCTTTGTTACCTCTGTAATTAAGTAACTATGATTTCTCTTTGTAATTTCTAATCTTAATCAGCAAACTTTAATAAACTTTAGCTATAACTCTTAATATGGCTATCAATTTGATGTGAAATTTTGTATACAAATGCCAAAATAAGTCTTCTATTTGCTTAAAAATTTTCAGCCCAACCCAACTTATAGATTGTGGAAAATCAACCAAAATCCACACTGATTTTGACAACCAAGTAACTTTAGTTCAAAATTGGTATGTAGCTTGACCTTTAAGTCTTCTAATACTGTGCCATATTTCAAAATTATTTGACTAATAAATCTTTAGATATTACAGAAATCTAAAACAATCCTAAATTGTCAACTTCTAGTACCTCCTTGTACTAAAGATCAAATAAATTCCAATTGCACTATTAGATTATTACAAATTTACAATTGGTTTTAGCACATTTAATCATCTACATATTATCAAACTTTTGATTTTAGATATTATACCAATTATACAAAATAGTTGAGAGTGCTAGCTTTAATTTTATTGTATAAAAATCCAATCCCCAATACAAGCCTTGACTTTAAATAATAATTGCTAAATCTTTCCAAATCCTACAAAAATAAGTCTTATGCCTTTGGAACAAGCTTGAAGCTAGCTTTTCAACCTCAATTTCCAATCTTTGAATGAATTTATATCTTGCCCTTCGTGGCCATATTTGTGGCTAGAGGTCTGATTTCAACCTTGTCTCATATATGGTCAATCCCCGGATATCAATCCAATCTATCCTAAGGGTTTTTAAACTTAATCCTATCATCAACTTAATCTTAGTATCAACTATATCAACTATTTATCTCTTTTATTTTATTTTTATTAAATTATAGTTTTTTAAAGGCAATGAAAGAATTTTTAACTCCTAGGAGAAAAAATTAATAACTAATTTTTATCTATTAGCTATTAAGATAAGAAAATAATCTAAGAGACTTTCATAAAATCTTTCTTGAATATTTTGAATTCCTATTGAATTAAGATAATTGAATATTAAGTAGAAATTATTCTTATTTATATTTTTTATCACATAAATGTGTTACAATATGACAATGCAATAGTATCTTCAAGGCGAGGGATAATCTACTTTCTATCAAGAGATGAAAGTTCTAATATGATTACTTAGATAGTCTTGCTAAATTATCAAAGATGTAAGATATCATATTAGTAAAGAGACAAGAAAAAGATTACAAAACTAGAATGATTTTAAGAACAAAGAACTAGATGGACAAGAACAAAGAACTAGATGATTGATAAGAACAAAAAACTAGATTGATATGAAGAAACAAGACAATCTTTTGAATTGTTCCATGATTTATGTTGACAAAACTAATGTGTACCTTCATCTTACCTCTTATGTAAATTACAAGGCCTATGCCCTATTGAACCTTCTAAGAGTATCTTAAAAGATTTTAGAAGATTGAAGAAGATTGAAGAAGATTCTAAAAGACTAAGTAAGTTTGAGAAGACTAAACAAAATTCTAAAAGACTATGGGAGGTTCTAAAAGATTAAAGAAGGTTCTAGAAGGTTTTAAAAGACTATGAAAGATTCTAGGTCTTAAAAGACTAAAGAAGATTCTAAAATATTAAAGAAGATTTTAGAAGGATCTAGAAGATTTTTAAAAACTATAGAAGATTCTACAAGATTATAGAAGATTGTAAAAGAATACAAAAGGTTCTAAAATGTGGTGGCTTGAAGTATGTCTATGATAAATCTTTGTCTTTTAAAAATATTACTTATGAAATCATTCCTATAGATGTAACAATAAATGGTCATAATAGTTTAGTAATATTTAATATCATTAAATCTCTTATTAATTCACTCATTTTAAATCTATCATGGTTAAAAAAATATAATTTCTAAATAAATTAGATCTCTTGTAATTTTGATTTTTTTAATAATATATTTAAAAATATTTCTAACTAAGTAATAAGTTTTAAGTCTAGAATAATCAAATCTTTATTTGTAGAAGCAAAAATATTTATGGGCATTGCAAAAAAATAGGTTGTTATTTGTTATTTATATAACGCCTATTTTTAATGATAAAAAGATATCAAATAAAATTCTAACATAATAAGATATATAAGAATATTAAGATGTATTTTAAAAAAATAAAAATATTCTATAAGAATATATTTTTTATATCTATTCAATTGATCTTTAAAAAAAGGCTGAATTGCCATTTGGACCAATTTATAAATTATTACAAAATAAATTGGCTTCACTCAAGGAATATATTAATGAGAATTTGATCAAAAACTTCATTTGCTATTCAAAAACTCTAGTAGAAGCTGTATTTTTGTTTATAAAGAAAAAAAACAAATTATTGTGAATGTATGTGGATTACTAAGGACTTAATAAGATAACTATAAAAATTGATATCTTCTACCTTTGATATTTAAACTTTTTGATCAACTAAATCAAGCCAAGATTTATACTAAAATAAATCTGTAAGGAGCATACAACCTAATGTATATTAAAAAAATAAATAAATAGAAGATTATTTTTTAAACAAGATATGGATATTTTAAATATAATGTCATACCTTTTAGACTTACAAATGCTCCAACCGCTTTTTAATATCTAATGAATGATATTTCTTTTTTAAAATTTAGATGATTTTGTTTTTTATTATTTAAATAATATTTTGATCTATTCTAAAAATATAAAAGAATATAAACAACATATTTGCTATATGTTATAAAAATTTAAAAATATAAAATTATATGCCAAGATAAAAAAGTGAATATTTCACACAACTCAAGTTGATTTATTGGAATACATCATTTCAAATGATTGTCTTAAGAAAGTCTAGATTATAACACATTGAAAAACTATAAAAATGATAAGAAATATTAAATATTTTTTTAAAATTTAATAATTATTATTTAATTTTTATCAAATTTTTTTTTGAGTTATGATCCACTTATACATTTGACTTATAAAGACAAATTTGAGTAGAATAAAGAGACTAAAGTAATATTTTAAACTTCAAGGATAATTTTTATTATAATATAAATTTTATATCAAGTTGGCTTTTTTAAGTCATTTTTTATTGAAACAAATGCATCAAACTTTATCTTGGATGTAATGTTATCATAAATAGGAGCAAATGACAAATTTCATCTTATAACTTTTTATTTAAGAATTTTTTTAGCAATTGAGATTAATTATGAGATGTACAATAATAAAAATTTTATAATTATAGATTTATTTTTAAAATAGCATCATTATCTAAAAGATGCTTCTAATCTTATAATAATTTATATTAATTACAAGAATCTCATGTATTATATATTAGTATATATTTTGAATTTTTGCTAAGCCCATTAAAGTATATTTTTATTAAGATTTATATTTAATATTATTTATTGGCCAAAAAAACAATATAATTTATTAAATTCTTCATTTAATAAATCTTATCTTATACCAAAAGAAAAAAAAAATTATGATTAATAATAAATAATTCTTTTGAAACTAAAATAATTTTATCTTTGAGCTATAAAATCAACAATGCCTTTTGATTCAATTTTTTTAATTAGATTTATCCAAGTATCTCTTTAAACCCTCTTATATTTGATATTAAGAAAAATTCTTCTAAGTTTCATAATATTTTTTAGTTTAAATTCAAGGATAATATTTTTTATTTTAAAGAACATTTATATATTCTAGAAGATAAAACACAATTACATGCTCTTTAAGCTTGTCACAATTTTTCTATAATAGGACATTTTGGATATAATAAGACTTTGGAATTAATTTCAAGAGATTTTTGGTGGCTTCAAATATAGAAGGTAGTAAAAGATTTTGTACAATCATGTGATATTTGTTCAAGATTAAAGATCCCTTATTATCAATCTTATAGACTTCTTCAACCCTTACCTATACTAAAACAACTATAGTCATTTGTTTCTATAGATTTTATTATGAATCTTTTAATTTTAAGTTGTTATGATTTTATTTTTGTGATAGTAGCTCTCTTAACCAAGATGGCATATTTTGTAGCATGTACAAAAACTATTATAAATAAAAAAGTAATTATATATTTTTTTTGTAACATCTATTGCTATCATCGATATTAAGAAAATGAATCACAATAAAATTCTAAAGAGACAATATACTCTTGTGTCACCAAAAGAGAGAAAGTAGACAAATTAAAAATAGATATAAGATTGAAATTAAAATGGCTATTGTCAAATACAAAGAAACTAGAGAGTTTTGAACGAAGACTAGAATATAAAAAAGGCATTGACAAGAGAGAGAAAGAACTCACTTTTGCCTCCATATATACTATCTAACTAAAGATCTATGTAGCAATGCTTTATAGGCCACATGACACATGTCTAACTTAAAAGACAAGTTTTTATATGTGTACCACGTGGCCAACTTATAATACAAGTGGCCAACAAATGCAACATATTACCAACTTGTGGCCATGTTTTTAATCTCTAAATCACCTATAAATATTTATAAAGTAAAATCCACATCTACAAAGCTTCTAAGAAGATTTTTAACAAGATATTAATAATTTAATCTACTTTTATTTATTTCTAATTATTCCTACTTATTCAATTAAATATACTAATAAATATGGATGTCTATAATATTATCTCTCTTTTTAGACAACAAGTTTTATAAAGAGCTATCAAAGTGCTTTATAAGTTAATGAAATTCATGATCCATTGAATAGTATTAGCAACAAACTTTGATCTTTATTCCATACAAAGATGGTTGATAGGTCCCTTCAACCATTGATAATATTCTATAGTAAGGCAAGAAGATCACTTAGTTATTTGATGATTGTTAATTATTTTTAATTAGACAGAAGTACTTTTAAATAACATATTTTATATTTCATCAAGTGTAGTATGTACCTCCAATAATATTACTAAGCATTAAAATTCTCTTCCAAATTTGTTGTACCAAATATGCTACATTTCACCATCTATTCAAAAAAGAACATGTTTTTCTTGAGGATCTTTATCACAATTGTAATGTCATACATGTTGAAACAATTAAAGTGCTTTATTTGACAATTCAATGAATGGCAATTCTTGAGATGAATTTGTTGGCTATTGGTTCTCCATATTTGAAAAGAAGATCTATAAGTTGATCCTTAAACTTGTTTCTCCTTGATTTACACTATCTCATTATCAATGGTTAATCCTTAGTTTTGATAGATATTGTCAATAAAAAATAAAAACAAGTTTTAATGCATTTATTTAATTCTCATTCGGCTTTTATGTACATTCACTAATATCATATCCGCACCAATATATAAGATATTTTAACTTATTTTGGTGTTGCCTTGAATCCAAGACTTTGTCGACTTCAAGCTCTTAGTTGTTATCTATTTAAACAAGAAGTAATTCTAACTGCTTTCTTCCTCATATATTGATTGTTATATAAGGCTTAATAAGAGACATATGGAACATAAGATGGATCTTCATAGATAGTGGTAATTGCAATTGATATGCCATTAGATTAATTTATTTTTAGATAACAAATAGGCTAAGCCTTTGATAATCCAATTTGTTACAAGGTCAATTAGTCTTGATAATACAATGAAGTAACCATATCTTATACCAACTTTGAATGAAGGTTGTTCTTTTTTAAAAACATCTATATTAACTTTTGTTGTACTTGAGCCTCTTTTAAATATATCTTTATTGTTGTATGAGCTCTTGTATTCTACTTGCAATCTTTTCTTGTTGGATTTTTAACTTTTGAAAAATTAAATGTACCAAATTATAAATGATAATCATAATTGGTGTAGAATAGAATTTTTTGAATAAAAAAATATATTACATTATTATTCAAAAATTTTGATAATGGCAAGAATGTTGTCTAATTGTCTTGGTGATAGTTAATAGTACATTATAAATACTATTCTAATACTTGATTCACATGTTCTATTTGTCTATTAATTTAAGGATGAGAAGTTAAAAATAATTTGATATCAATATTTAATAAATTAAAAAGTACCTTCTAAAATTTTGATATAAATTGGTATCTCTAATAAAATATAATATTACTTAAAAGTCTATGATATTAATAAATATTATTTAATAAGAGTTTAGCTATTTTTTTATTAATAATATTTTTTGTATACAAAGTATGCCATTTTGATTAGAAGATCCACTATCACAAAAATAAATTTGAGATTGAAAGTTTTGTTATGAAGTCTATTAAAACAAATGACCAAGGTTGCTTTAAAATAAGTAGAGGTTGAAAAAGTCCATAGAATCAATGACATGAAGTCTTTGCTAAAAAATAAATGTTACAAGATTGAACAAATATTTTGAGGCCATTGAAAATTTCTTAAAATAAGCTCTTAAGTTTTATTATATCTAAAATATTTTCTTACAATAATGTCATGTTATGCTTGAAGTATATGTAATCATACTTGATCTTTGAAAATATATAAATATCTTTTATAATAAAGGAGGTTGTCTTTAAAGTCAAATTTGTTAAAATCATCATGAAATTTATTTTTGATATAAAATAATAAGACAATTTGTTAACATACTTGAACAGATTTCATTAAAAAAAGAAATTCCAACTATAATTATTGACTTAATAACTCAAAGGTATAATACACTAGTTTCAAAAGAATAATTTGTTTTTAATTGTGTATTATATTTATTTTTTTTGGTGCAAGATAAGAACAAATAGACAAAATATCTAACAAGCCTTATTTTTTTCTAGAATAATATATAATATTAAATATAAATTGTGACAAAGATATACTCTAATAGGCTTAGCGGCAATTTAAGACATGTGTTGAGATGAAATACTCAAGATTCTTGTCCTTGGTATAAATTGTAATTAGATGAAAAGTACCTTTTAGATAGTGATACCATTCCTGGAATAAATCTACAATAGCAAAAAGTTCTTTATTGTAGATTTTATAATTAATCTCTGTTGTTAAGAATTCTTTTAAATGAAAAGTAATATAATAGAATCTATCATTTGCATCCATTTGTGATAGAATTGCACCTAATATAAAGTTTGATGCATTTGTTTACATGAAAAATGGCTTTAAAAATTTTAAACAACATAGAATATGAACTAAAATAAGAGCTATTTTTAAACTTTATAATGTTGCTTCTACATCTTTATTCCATTCTGATTTGTCTTTAAAAGTTAATCATGTAATTAAAATAGCAACTTAAAAGAAGTTTTTAATAAATGTTCAATAATAGTTTGCAAATTTCAAAAAACATTGGATATCATGTATAATTTTTGGAGTTGTTGTAATAAGGTTTGTTTTAAAAAAATACAAGATGGCACTTTTGGTTTTCTAAATTGGCTAAATAATCCATAAAATGGTTTAATAAACTTTTATTTAATACAAAAGACATGGTTGAATTTAGCATCAAATTTTGACATGAGTAAGTTATTAATATCATTCTATTATAAACTATCAGATAGTAAATCTTTGAATTTTAAATTGGCGATACCTCTTTTTATTATAATAAAGACACTTTATATATAATATAAAAAACTAAGTAATAAATTGACTTATTGAATTTTTAAAAATATGCAATAAGTATTTTATTCTTCACATTTCTTATCTAGAAACTAAAAAGGAGAAGCTTATTGTTGATGCCTTGTCCAAAGAACAATATAATTCAAATATAGAATTTAAGTGGAAGAGCCTTTTTTTAGAATTAGATAGCTCTCTTATAAATTTTCTATTGAGCTATTCTTATTCGACTCTTATTTTTTTAAATCATGTTCAATATAGAATTCAAAATGCTCCATCAACTTTTTAAAATTATTTTAAAGAACACTTTGATGCTAGCATCAGATATTATTATATATATATATATATATATATATATATGTGACCTTGTTAATTTCTTGATTAATAAATAAAATAATTATATATATTTTTTATATACTTATTAAAAAAATATATTTTGTACAAAAACTTTATAAGCACTTAATGCTTCTTTAATATGGCCTCTTTGGCTAACAATTTTACTTCCAAGCATATTTAATTCCATCACTTATTGCTTCTAACTATGCTACATGGCAAATCTGGATTTACATGATATCAACATGTTTACTTGAGAGTAGTATGTCTTAAATTATCCAATGTGTATAACTCTAGGTTTAACATAAAATTATAATTGTTTATACTATTAATGTAACTATATTAACAATTTCGACAAAAAAAATTTATACATTGTTCTTTTATATTTTTTAAACTTTCAAAGCATCAAACACATCCTATATTCTTAATTATAAAAAATTCATTCTTAGAAGTTAATACCATCAAATCTTATTTAATATAACTAAAAAAGACATAATTTAAATAGGTCACCATCAGATAGACACCCTCCATGTCATGCACCTCTGCATACAAATAATAAAACTCTTAAATACATTAAAAAGTTTTAGAATAAATTTACAGTAAAATGTTTTTTAAATAAAATTAATAAGCTTTTTAAAATTAATAAAAGAATTATATAAAATATATTATGAAATTTTATTAAATTTAATCAACAAAAAAATAAAAAATAAAAAATAAAAATGCCATGAGTCCTTGGACACAAATCTTTTACTATAAATTCACCTTATTACTTTTTAGCATAAATAAGAATTTTACTATGTATACGCAAGAGTGCATGGCACAAGGGGTGTCCACGCAATAAAAAGGTGGTGTCCACCTAACAATTCTCTTTAAATATTTAAAATATTAGATGTTTATTTGATAATGGTCAATTTTATAGATTTAAAATCTTAATATTTATATCATTTAAACTGTTTGGATATTTCCATAACCTAAATTTAATATCAATAAACATCAAAAAAATAAAAAGATGCAAAAATTATTTTAAAAATACCGAAGGGTTATACTACAAACATTAAGAACATTAAGTAGATGAATGAACTTCTTCAACTTCACGAACTCATGAACTGAACGAATGAACGAACAACCCAAAAAAACGAACGAAAGAGGTGACGAACGAACGAGTAGAGATCACGAACGAACGAGTAGAAATCACGAACGAACGAGTAGAAATCACGAACGAACGAGTAGAAATCACGAACGAACGAGTAGAAATCACGAACGAACGAGTAGAAATCACGAACGAACGAGTAGAAATCACGAACGAACGAGTGAATACGACGTGCCGACGAACATAGATTCGTTCGTCGCCCACTCGACGAACTGTGTGCGTCTAGCACCGGGTTGATGCCGAATTCGGCAAGCATGATGCTCGTCGCATCGCATCGCATCGCAGTCCCACCAACTCCTAGACAATCAGGCAACCCTGCACAATTGGCCGTGCTGGGCGTTGGAAAACGATTCTGTACCCTGTGTATCATCGAAGTCGCTTTTCCAGATTAAGCCCTGTGCGCGCAGCTCGACTTTCGCAATGCCTGTCGTCTGCATTTCGGGCTGTGAACCCAATGAGCGCAAACTTGTAGGTACGAGAATCTATGTTGGAATCGATCAACGGCCTTATCTAGCCACTTTCCTATTCTAGAGTAGGTGTACCCACTCTCGGGAGCGGTGATCTATATGTAGGAGCTTGCTTCGACATGCCTCCTCGGGGTATTACTAGTTCTGCTGCTGAAGGATTTTGGAATTGCAGTCACGCGTGATCTCGATTCGGAAGGACGTACAGTCCTTGTGTAATGTGAGTGGATCGTTTGTTTCGGTTTGTTTTGTTTAGTTTTGTTGTGTTGAAGTCGATGGCATTGTTGGATTAGTTTTTTTTTTTTTTTTTTTTTTTTTTGGGTACATTTCGATCGTTTGAGGAGTAGGTGAGAATTGAGTACTCGTTTGTGATGGTTTTGCTGCAGTGAAGTAGGCTCACGAGTTCAATTCTTCGTTCTCCGACGTGTGCTGTATCCTCTCAATTTGAGTACACACGATGTGTCGCAGTGGGATGCGCAGCCTTACAACCCTTACCACCGCATTTTTGAGCAGAGTGTACCTCCTTCAAGGCCAGCGTATGGAAACCCTGCCTCACAGGGTCAGTATGGTGTAGGGCAATACGAGCAGGAAAGAGGGCAATATTACGGCTACGATGGAAGGAGACCTGGTTCTTATGAAAAGCCCAGATATGGAGGATTTGACGACAGGAGAAATGCTTCTGAGCTATACCCTCCTGCAGCATTTGACGATGACCCAAATGTTCATATGGCTCCTTACCCTCCTGCGGGCAATGCCAACCACGTATCAGGTCAGATGGCCTCCTGGTATTATGCCACTTCTGGTTCTGATTACTGGTTTCTGTCGGCGTAGATTTGGAAGATTGGTCACTGATCATTTTATGAAACTTCTGTTTTCTATCTGCCGATGTTTTTCTGTGAGACTTTGTGGTTTCTTAGCTATCGTAGCCTGGGTGGATGAGTATAGGTTCTATGTATGGGGATTCGGTGTATAAGGCATCACCGTATGTCTCCGGCCCTGAGCCTGGCATTACAATGATTCAAAATCCCCAAGCTCCTCCAAAAAAGCATATACCTGGAGTCACCGTGAGGCAAGGAAGACTAATTTCAGCCTCAGCATTGTTCCTGGTCAGGGTCTTGTTATGATGCCTACTAATGTGAACGATGTTTCCCAGGTGAGAAACTCACTGTAACTCCAATCTGTAGAATACCATGCATTCATCAACTTCTCAATTTTCTCTGTCTCTACAATTTTCTCGCTCGTTTGCAATTCTCCCCAAATTGGCCAGCCAAAGCTATATCTATAGTTACCGTTATTGCACTTTATGAAGGATACTGTGCGCTTCGAATAGATGCTAGATGCAGGTGAAGGCAAGTTGATATTAGCTACATGTTATGATCTTCATCTCTTTGAAATGAAAATGTTATCAGGTTTGGTACAAGGATGAGACCTTAGGTACACGAGTGAAAGTTAAAACTGGATCTCCAGCCTTCTGCCTCATCAACAAGGCTACAGGCGAAGCTTTGCAGCATCCATCTAGCGACCTGCAGCAGGTGGTGTTCTCTTTATGTTAGTGTCATTTAAGTCCGTATCTTGTTCCGAAAGAAGAGTTGAAAACTCGGTTATGATGTAACTCGGAAGATCTGAAATGGATGGGTCGTGGCATTGTAGTGTTTATGGGCAGATTATAAACCTGGTGTTCTTGATGAGTCCGTATTGTGGACGATGAGCGAGGACATGGGCCACGGCTACCGCTGCATCCGCATGTCGACGGAGATAACGAGGAACTTGGATGTTCTTCGTGGTGACAAGAAATCCGGCGGCGTGAAGAGAGGATCATCTGTAATCACGTTTGCGTGGAAGAAACAAGACAATCAAATCTTGAGGATGAGTCCTGCCTGTAAGATGCTGCCTAACCCTATGCTGAAAGCAGTTACTCTATTTCAACGTTTTCAGACCCATAAATTCCTGTTAAAATATCTCTTCAGGTTTGTAGTCTCAATTTTTATCTCTCGAATTCTGCTGTTTGAATGTAGAGGGATATGGAGGATGGGAAACGCTGTCGCAGGCGTGCACTTGAGGAGGGAGTAATGCCAGATGTTGTTCGAGACTTGACAGCAGCAGACTATGTATGTTTGTGAATAAGCTTTGAGTTGGACATCAGGATGAAGTGCATGGTGAAGAAATAAGTGTAGAAGGAATCTTAAGGAGTGCGCCTTTGGTTTAAGGAGGCTTTGTGAAAAATAGATTTCAGACGACAAGTTTTGATCTTCATGTGCAGTGATATGTTCATGTTCATGAAGTATATTTTTGCCTGTAGTTGTGGTGATTGTGAAACTTCTTGCTCTTATATTTTTTGGGGGAAGGAAAATGATTGAGCTTGTTGTAAAGTAGTCACTGATCAACCAAAATAGTAGTTTCTTTGCCGCTCAAGCAAAAAGTTAGAGTTAAGGCACTTAAAAGATGTAGGTTTGTCAGGCACGAAAATTCTGGTTCTAATAATTGCTAATATGTTATTCTATATATATATATATATATAGATACACACATACACGCTATCTGAATTGAGGTTTAAGAATTAGAGCTTGCAAATAATTTACAGAGTATTCATCTATTACGAATTTGTTTATATTCATTTTTTAGTACCAAATTTTAATATGATGGTTCTGTTTATTGAAGTAAACACTTTGTTGTTCAATACAATCTTTTAGGTTAATAATCCTGTTTTCTGTTTTTCTATGAACAAAGGAGCATTTATCTTAGTTTGTAATGATTAACTATGATGTATGACATTTTCTGTAAGTACCAAATGTAAGATGGTGTTGTTGCTTATTATGTTCAACAAGCAAAAGGTGGAGAATTTAAACACTCTTTCCTGCAATGGCTACTTCTTATGTTATCTGCTTTTATTCTTTGATATATATAAATTCTTTGATGCCTTAGTTTTTTTTTTATTTTAGAATATATTGGTTTTGTTTATTTGTTTGTTTATTTATTTATTTATATATACACAATTTTTCTTAAGTAAATCTCTTGACAAAATTTTCATCATCTTTGAGGCGTGAGTTTGTTGTTCCAGCTTTCCCCAAGCAACCTATATATGCTTGCAGGACATTATTTGTTGTTCAAAGATTGATCCTTCACAATGCTGCTAAAACTACTTGCCTTTGTAAGTTTTACAAGTTTTTTTGGATTTTAGAAGTTGTGGAAAAAGCTCAAACATTACCTTTTAATCCTTAAACATGTTTTCATCAGCTTTAACGATCCATTAATAATTTTGGATTGTTGCATGCATAAAGGATTCTTTCATTCTTCTTGTTATAATGGTTTTTTAAACATATAAAACGATTTGTTGTTGGTACAGATGATATCATGATGCGTAATATTCTTGTTAATCTTTATTTATATCAATCAACTAGTTTTGATGTCTTCAAACAATATTGCAATTTTTTATAAAGAAAATAAAAACTTCAGAAATTTTGCATCACATTTACTTTTTTCTGGTTACAGTGTTTTAGCAAATGCAATGTATGTAGTAACTTCATAACAGTTTAGAATACAATATTGAAATAATGTTTTGAAATTAATACTGCTTATAAACATGATTGTAGTAATTTAAGTCATTTGTAATTATTTGATTTTTTTCAAGATTATAAAAATTACTATGATTTTCTAAATGAGAATTCCACAATTAAATGTTTAAATTTCACAATAATAAATTTCACAATAATTTTAAATGTTTTAACTTTCTTCAAAAATATATAGGACTGATCCATCTTTGTCATATAAACAATAATTCAATGCTAATTATCAAATTATAAATTTTTTAAAATTTAATAAATGAACAAAATAAAGTTTCATATACATGAAAAGGAGAATTGATTTTCTTTTTTTTTAATTTCTTTTTTTTCTTTTTTCTTTTTTCTCATTCAATAAGTTATATAATACTATTTTTGTTTCCAAGAAAAGTCATGAACAATGCAACAATAGTTTGATAAATTTTTTATGAAATTTTTGAAGGTTCAATGGCTAAAAATAATATATATATGAAAATAGAAATTCAGATTTTGTAATCTTGAAACATATTACTTGAAATTAACCATTATTTATGAACATTTGTATACATATGATTTATACAATTTTTTCTCAAACCTAAAAAATCATTCCTGTCTCAATAATAAAGAATGATAAATTTTAAAGAATGATAAATTTTAAAGAATGATACATTTTAAGAGGAATACTATTTTAATGATAATACAAATTATCAACATATTAAAATAATAACAATTAACTCATTATGAAAGTGTGCATATATATATATATATATATATATAACCATACACACACACATATGTACCTATAATTCTTAATGATTCAATTCCAACATAAAATAGTTTGTTATCTCATAAATATTTAAATTTTAAATAACTGAAAAGTCTTTCAAATAATGTGTTGGATTAATAAGACTGTATATTTAAGAAAAAAATTGCTACAAAATCCTTGAGTTAATTTGTTTAATTTAATTCTAATTTACAACAAAGAAAATAAATGCATGCTTCTAATGAGGATTTGCTTACATTTGTCACATGAGCAATATAAGTTATATAATAAACACCCCCTTGTTGTAAAAAATAAGGTCTCCTAGACCTCCAGCTCCTGAATGGCATAAACTCTTCTCATGGGGTCAACACATCAAAACCTACTCCCTACTAAACCCCACCCTACTACTACAATTTCTCTTTCTATGCACTCTACTTCCAAACTCTAGCTCTTCTCATTTTTGACATACACCCACTAACCTACAAAAATATGATAGACCGTACTTCAAATTTTTTTAGTATTAATTATATTTTTTCAGAATTATATTATTTTGTCAAACATGACCAAATTTAAAAATCAATGTTGGTAATGCCACTGAAACGTCAAGGCCAAAAAGTATTTATCTGTTTGGAAGGGAAAAATTGGCCAACTTTGTCACTCATTATTTCATGACTCACTTCAATAAAAATAAATAAATTAATCAATAAAAAATTAAAATAAAAGTAAAGAAAAAGAAGAAGACAGATCGTAGAAACACTAATGTTGCATATTCGTTGAATATTGAGATTACTTGCCTGATTAGGTCAAAGCAATCGCACGAAACGAACGACTTCGTCGATGCGTCGCTGATAATTTTCGGTATCGTAGATAAACCGATCAAGTCGTCGACGTCGTGTGGACGACGTCCATTTCAGCAACGAAGGATCAACTCGTGGACGTTGCATGGCTTTGGCCAGAAGGCGCCCGCATTGCAATGAAGCCGCGAGGGGATGGCTCCGACAATGACGCGCACTGTTGAAATTGAGGCCGCGTCGGTTTCCGTGGTCTGTAATGATCTTGGCATGTACTGCAGGTAGAGGTTTTCAATTCTAGCAGTGCTAGTTTCAGTCTTCCGTGCGGGCTCTTTAACAGTCCATCCGTTTGAAAAAGGTTCCGCGCAATCGGAAAGCCTGATTGAGTGTAGATGGTTATTCAAAAGGTCTGGAACAAGTCCAGCGTTGATCGGTAAAGGTTGCGGTGCGTATTTTTTCATCCAACACCGCAGATGAAGATCTTTTCGTTGATATAATTGGGTGTCAATATATTTGCCCCACGATAGCCACCAGGCTAGAGGTAGTTTCTCAGTTCCAGCATTTGGTGGCTTTTGGGAATTGCTGAATGAAGTAGCTTAAATTTGGAATCAGAAGCATCTTACAGTCCCTAGATTGTCAACCTGGCAGTCTAGGTTAGAGCAGGTAATGACCAGAATTCGTGCATGTTAGCACAAATGGCTGCTAAAAGGTCATACAGGATCAAAGCTGTATCCCACTTTCCTACACCATTAGGGCGCTGACATCTTGTAAACCTAGATTGTTTCGCAAAGTTCATACGTGCCTCATGCTGATTATGCTTCATCATGTAACACCTGGCACCTCGGTCACTGCCTGGTTGTAACCCAATTGACTTCGTCCTGCTACCTGTAAACTTCGTCGATGATTTGGCAGTCCCGCTGCGAGCTATATAAGAGCTTCGTGGTGCTCATGCAGTATATTGTACTCTTTTCATTAAGGTGTTTGTCGTCCAGAAATTTTGGAACGCATTATTTCAAACTTGTATATCAGCTTCTTACTACACGATTTTGAGGTAGGCATACTTGAACGACATCGAACTGCTGTGAATCGTGATCACTTTGCTATTGCATGCATTCACAAGCCCTGAGGGATCACTTGTGGCCAGTGGGGCTTCTCTGAGTTTTGACGAACTTTGAACTTCGACACCACCTCAGGGGTCGCTCACAGTTTGATTGCTCCATTCTCATCGAGTTAGAGGTTTCACTGACATTGGAATTTGATGTGGTGCATTGTGAAGGTTGCCGGTCGGTGCATTGTGGACTTTTCTCAAGCGCTCGAGGAAGATCAAATTTTGACTAGTCGGTTAAGTTGTACAGCAAAGACAAGACATGGCCACAGCAATGGACCGTGCTAATGTGGGTTACGACCAAGCCCGGATGGAAGGTAAGGGCGCTGTGGGGAGCACTGCGGACGCTGTCAAGGCTGCTGCTGGTCGCCCCACCAGTACGGCAGTAAATCATCACAACGGTTTGGGTCACGCAGCTACAGAATACGACCATTCTCATTATGGAACCGGGCTGGGACACACTGAAGAGGAGCTCACACGCTTGCGGAATCGCACTGAAGTGACAGGCGAGAGTGAGGCCTATGCGCCCAACCCCAACATCAAGGATCTGGTGAGTTGCAGATGCTTCTGATGCGATCCATGACGATCGATGTTGAGCATTCCGCATTTGTTGATTCTTGGAAGTGAGGTAGTAAAATCTGCTGTGCTAATTACAATCGATCTCGTTTGCAGCCCAAGGAGTTCGAGACCAGGGTGCAAGTCATTCAAAAGTACCCCGAGATGAAGACCATCGAGAAGACCGACATGGTGAAGGAGGTTCGCAACGAAGAGCGAACTGTCACCGTTCCAAAAACTAGAGTTGTCGTTGATGAGGTTGAGCGCATTGACCGCGTGCCTGTCGTGAGAGAGGTTCCCAAGACGAGAATCGAGCAAGTGCACAGAGTTGTTACGGAGGAGCGGGAAGTGACCGACATGGTGCCTGTCGTCGAATACGTCGACACGCCCAGGGTTGAGCAAGTTCCGCGAGTGATCACTGAAGACGTGACGGAACGAGTCACTGTGCCCGTTGTGGTGGAAGTTCCCGTTACTCGCACGGTTGAGGTGCCAACTGGAAAGTCAGTGACCCAGTCCTTCCGAACAGCGCAACGATGTTCTCATTTTGAAAGAACTGCTGCTGTTACGTGCTGCTGGAATTTCCCGTCTCTGCCAGTCGATTTTGGTTGCAACGAACTAACTGCATGCTTCTTCGTGGTTG
This sequence comes from Physcomitrellopsis africana, assembly GCA_036785485.1. Taxonomy (NCBI): domain Eukaryota; kingdom Viridiplantae; phylum Streptophyta; class Bryopsida; order Funariales; family Funariaceae; genus Physcomitrellopsis; species Physcomitrellopsis africana. Next base: position 4,753 of record JAWRVF010001202.1, on the reverse strand, counting down.
TGCACAGCTACTGCGAAGCGCCAGTTGAGCAGATAGTCAACCCCGGACACCCGAGTGGCATTACTGGCGCTTTGCACAGAACTACCAGCAGCAGCTCATCTTCCTCCGACGAAGAAGTCGCGCATGATGCCCTGCCGACGCAGACCATCAACCCAGACGGGACAACAACTGCTGCTCCCGCAGGACGCAAGCACAGGAAGGGCTTGATGGCCAAGCTCCTCCATCACTAGATCGACGACTGCTGTCACGATGTCGTTCATTGTTCCATTCTCTCATCTGGACTGTAATCGAAATGTATCCCTACGCAGGGAATAAAACGGTCCATAAAGTCACGCCGCACGCACTGCGCTTCGACGTTTTTTCACCAACTGTAATTGAAATGTAATTCAAACCAGGAAATAGGACAGTGCTTGATTATCATGTTTTTCGGCAACGTTGGACTGCCAGTGTAACTGATCAGAATGTGTCGATCTTGTAGTTTTGTGTCGTAGCTTTTGCTAGATCTTCACATGATCGATCGCTAGTAGCTTGTGTGTTCGGTGATCGACATGTGAGTAGTCGGTGGGATATTCTGTGGAATCCACACACTTGTGAATCAAATTCGAAATGAATAAACAGTGCGATTTGGAAATACTTGTTTGGAGGATTGATGATTTAAACCTGGTTCCATGTCAATGTGGTGATAACTTTGTTGGAATCTGAAACAGTGCTTTAATTTATCATTATTATTAATATATATGAAAACAAAGCAGTATTTGTCATATTCTAACAATGATTTATCACATTGGGATAATTTGCAATGCTTTTGTTTTGTTTTGAGTTTTATTCATTTTGATAAAATATTAACATGCTTGTTCTAATACTAAATAATTTTTTTGTATTCAATTTGATACATGACCTATTTGATTGATATGCTTTTTATATTATTTGTTTAATATATAACTTGTTATTACATTTTTATAATATATAATATATGATTTGTAGAATTATTCTACTTATGTATAATTAAAAACAATCATTTTTTATTATTTAATAACAATGTTCATCACTCTAAAATTGTATTTGAATGCAATTAAAGGTTCACTAATAATTTAAAGTTTCAATTGTAGATCTAGTAATTGTATAAAAAGTCTTAGAATCTCTACAAAGTTTATTGAGTTCTTACCATGTAATTTAAATTAAGTCTTGCCCCACCAAAGTTTGCTATGGGCAATTATAAAAATTAGGATAGTTAAATTAGAAATATGATTTTGTATAATTTTATGTGTATATATATATATATATATATATATATATAAAATAGTTCTTTCAACATCAATAAAAATTAATAAGATGTATTAATAATAGAATGTATTAAATACAAAAATTTTTAAAATTTATATTATTTTATTTTTTACTATAGAAAATATACAACAAAAGACTTATATTGCAAAGTTTCTTAAACAATATTGACAAATGGATATTAGAAGTTTGATTGTTCCAAAGCCTTTAAATGTATCTATATTATTGAAAAATTTATCTATAATATTGTTTAAAATAATCTATATTTGAAGTTTGATTATTCTAAAGTATTTTCATGTCTTTATTTTAAATTACTTTAGAATTAAAGTTTAAATTTTATACATAAATATGTGTAGTCTTATCATTGTTTATTTAAAGTTTATTTAGCATTATTTAAAGTTTATTTAGAATTTAAAGTTTATTTAGTATTATATTTTAATTATGGATAGAAACTAAAAGAAAAAATAACTAATCTAACTATTACAAACACACACATGCATATACACATATATACAGATACATGCTTGAATAGGTTTATTTTTAAAGATCAAAGAGCAAGAAAAAAATTTACTACTTTTGATATTAATTTAAAGCAACCTTTAATATTATCTTAAATAGTATAAGCTAATTAATTTTTAAAAATTATATTTAATATAAATAAATAAATAAAAGATAAATTTGGCATACACATAAATATTACAACAAGAAGAATTGCCAAAAAAATAAATAAGTAAAGGAGTTATTACTAATACAATATGTCAGGGATACAAGATAGTGGTGTCGTGGTAGAGAGAATTTACCTCAAGATAGCACTGGGCTTCTGGCTACCACTAATTACTCAGTCAAGATCCAAGTATAACAAATCCCTCAAATTATATAAAAGAGATCTTCATAGGGCTATTATACATAATATATAAGCTTTATTTCCTCAAACCACTCAAACATAACAAATGCTATGAAACCCTCATTCTTCCGTAGGGAGGGAATTTTTCTTGAATTTCATTAATTCATAATTTTTAATTTAACTGTTTAAATCCACTCAAAATTTACATGAAGTACTGATGTAGTCTTTACAACTACTACTATATATTTCAACTATTGATTCATCATCAATATTTAGATATCGCCAAAATCCTAGTAGTAGCTTCAAACCCTTGTTTATAAACACCCATGTATTAAATTCTTCATATCTTACAATCTAAAAATCCAAATGTAATGAATCTTTGATATGTAGCTTCTTATCACTAAGATTCACCATTTAAGAAAGTTTAAAATAAAAATTCGCCCAAAAATTCAAGATATGGCAAATCCCATCACTATCAACAAAATGGCCTACTTACTGCCTTGGAATTTGATTTGTTGTCTTTGACTCCCAATATCTTCTTCTTCAAAATTCCAAATATAATAATTTATCCATATTAGATATAGATCTTTAAATCACCTCTCTAGTTATATCTTCCAATCTCCAAAATCTTTCATACAACTCCTTCAATCTTCAAAAGAAAGATAGTAGGTACAATTTGTATATCCTAACTTCAAGTGCCTACTCCTCCCTTATAAAAACTCCAAATCTCTTAACACTTATACCAAAATTATAGTAAAAAAAATAAGCTTTTGAATCCTAGTCTCTAATTTTCAAATGGCCTCCTTGAAGTCACCAAAATCCATGTTTTTGTCAAAGACAAGAACTCAACGGAAGCAAATAAGTAAGTGAAAAATACTCTCAAAGAAATATAACAAAATAGAAACAAAGTAGTGTATATAATAAAAGAAACTGGAATGGCTATTGCCAAAAGACAAGACACTAGAGACTCTTGAAATCAAACTAGAAACAAAAAAGGAGTTGACAAGAGTGAAGAAGGCTTCACTCTTATCTCTATTTATACTATCTACCTAAGAGCTAAGTGGCGACGTTCTATAGGACCTCCAATACGTATCCAATTTACAAGATACGTGTCATAGTTGCAAGACACGTGTCGAACTTGCAGGGCAAGTTTTTTATATGTTCGCCACGTATTTAGCTTGGTCTTCAAGCTACCAACATGTGTGACATGTGGCTAACTTATTGACCAAGTTTCTAATCCAAAAGTCTACTATGGACACTTATAAAGTCAAAGCAGCGTCTATGAAGTTTCTAGGAAGTTTCTCTAAAGATATTATGGAATTAACCTGCTTTTACCTTCTTTTATCTAGTTCTATCTGATCATATAGGTAACTATGTATATGTCCGTGACATTACCCCCCCCTCTTTAAAGGACGAGTTCCACGAGGAGCGGTGATTACATGTGTAGAAAGTCTAAGATGCGGCGAATAGTATTTGCCACATATTCTGATCTTTGTTCTCTTCGAAGGTAATTGATGGGTCCTCTGAGCCATCAATAGTGTCCCATTCCAGGGCGAGAAGACCACCTTGTTATTTGATCATTGTTGTGACTTTCATAACTTTCTTCAAATGTCACATCTGGAACACCGTCAGGAGTTGTTCCTATCTCCAATAAAATCACCAAACATCAAGAATCTCTTCCAAGGTCATGATACCAAACACGTTGTATCTTGCCATCTATTCGAGGAAGAACATGTCATTCTTGAAGATCTTCATCTCGGTTGCGTCATCTTGAGGGTTGTGACAGTCGCAATGTCTCGTCCGGTAGGTCAGCAAATGAAGGCTCTTGAGTCAAATCCGCTGGCTATTGATTCTCCATCTCCTTAGCGTCACAAAATACAAAGAAGCTACAAATAAGGATAGAAAGTTGAATGTTATCTTGCCTACATCTTGTTTCTTTTATAGGAAAAGTCTTCATCTTCGTTTTGATGGATGCTGTTGATGAAAGGTCTCCGCGGCCACCTTCCTCACGACCGCCAGTATTTTTCATTGCTCCTATGTAGCGTCACTAACATTATATCCGTTGTCGCATGGCGTGAACTTCTATCTAGGAATACACCGGGTACCTAGCTGTAGAGAATTTTTACTTAATATTTATTGGCTAAACTCTAATGAGTTATTTGTCCTTAATAAGAAGGACAAATACACACGACAATATAAGAAAAAGGTTTTGTATGATTAAAACCTCTTATTTTTAAGTAGGTTTGTACATAAGTTTTCTCTATGATATGTAGAAAATCTTTAAAAATCTTTTAAAGACTCATCTATATATCAAAATCATATCATGGCTCTATACATCCACCTTTTACACCTCCATAAAGTCTTGGCTCCCAAAAACACCTTTAGTATGCATAAAAGTCCAAATTTGCAACAAAAACCCTTAAAAATATATTTTCCCACAAAGGATGTTTTTCTTCCCAAACTTTAGAAAATCATATCTTCTGATCCAGCCGTCCAGTTTTCTTCAAACTTTCAGGCAAGGTAGAATTCACCTTTAAGCTTTACCACAAAAAAATTCAACTGCAAATATACTTCCGATCGTCTGATATCTCAAAACCTCTAGCAGGTGCTTAAAACCCTAGCTCAGAG
>JAWRVF010001201.1:0-94515 GCA_036785485.1 Physcomitrellopsis africana | reverse complement strand
ACTTTTGGATTTAAAACTTGGTCAATAAGTTAGCCACATGTCGCACATGTTGGTAGCTTGAAGACCAAGCTAAATACGTGGCGAACATATAGGAAACTTGCCCTGCAAGTTTGACACGTGTCTTCCAACTTGGACACGTGTCTTGTAAATTGGACACGTGTTGGAGGTCCTATAGAACATCGCGACTTAGCTCTTAGGTAGATAGTATAAATAGAGACAAGAGTGAAGCCTTCTTCACTCTTGTCAACTCCTTTCTTGTTTCTAGTTTATTTCAAGAGTCTCTAGTTTTCTTGTCTTTTGGCATTAGCCATTCCAGTTTCTTTTTAATACATATACTTCTTTATATTTATTTCTTTGAGAGAGGTCTCACTTGTTTATTTGATTTCATCCAGTTATTATCCTTGACAGTCTTATTCTTCTTCTTTGAGAGTAGATTACTCCTCTTCTTGAAGGTCTAAAGGCGTTTTAGAGGTTGCAGAGTACCCTCTTCTAAACTAATATTTTCTCCTTGTAGAAACAATTACTTTCTTTCTCTTAGAATGGTTGGAGGTCAAGACATTAATATGAGTGAAAGTTTGGAGTCCAAGATGGACGCCATTATGAATGCTCTTACTATGTTATCACAGAAAACCACGGTGATGGAAGGAGTCTTTGCAAGACTTCATAATGGTGGAGCATTTAGAATAGCACAATCTGGGCTTCACTAGCCTCGAGCTTCTACACCAGAAGAAATAGCTTTACTTGTGGTTCAATGAGAATCATTGCTTCCACAATGAAAAGAGCCTCGAATTAGCCTCCCAAATAAGTTTGATGACACATGCTCTAAGTTTTGAGGTTTTGTCAATCAAATCAAATTAATAACAGCTCTACAACCGGAATGTTATCCGACAAAGGAATCATGTGTTGGATTGGTTGAAACTTTGCTTACGGACCAAGCTCTATTGTGGTTTGCTCCTCTATTTGAAAAAAGATCATCGATTTTGAACAACTTTGAGACTTTTTTGGAGGCATTTGCGGAAGCATTTGGCGAGCATGATAAGGCTCGGTGGGCTACAACAAAAATTCGAACGCTACAACAAAGGACTCGCTCTGCATCAGTCTATGCATCGGATTTCAGGGAATTAGCATGCGACATCAACTGGGATGAAGAAGCATTGATGAGTCAATTCTATTGGGACCTAAGAGACGACGTGAAGGATTTTTTATTATCTCTTCTCAATCCACGAATGCTCAACAAAGCCATTAGCCAAGTTGTGAAGTGCGATCACTACCTATTTCAACGTCGCCAGATCAATGCTCCAGACAATATATAAGTCATTACGATGCAATTATATCGGCAAGTAGTCTAAATTCACAAGCGGAGATAAAAGACATGCAGATTGATGCGGTACGTGTCAAATCCCTTATTCCAGAAAGAAAAGAAGCAGTGTATGGAGAGAGGTTTTTGCTTTTATTGTGGTGGAAAAGGCCATAGAGCTGAAAACTGTCCTAAGAAGCAAAATGGATGCAGCATCAAGAATAGAGGTGCATTTGTTCAAGAAAACAAAGATGTCCAATTACAATAGGAACCATGCGGCTGGACAAATCAAAACCAAATTCCTCTCTTTCTTTTCAACCTGCCCGTTGTTTTACAATTCCTTTGTCTTTTGGTCTTGAAAAACTAAAAATCTTAGCCTTATTAGATTCAAGAGCATCTGCTTGTTTTTTAGACGAAGAATTTGCTAAGCGTCACAAAATTCCCCTAGTACAAAAATTCAAACCTATTCACGTTGTCGTGGTGAGAGTCTTAGCCCTAAGAAACACTAGGTCTTTTTTGCCTCTAGTTTCTCAAGTGCAAGATGAGATTCATAAAGTTCATAAAATTGAAGAATTTATATAAAAACATACTTTATTAACCCTAACATATTCTGCCTTTAGAAACCCGCCTTCAATTTTGCTCATAAATCCTAGGATATCACATCAATTGAAGCAAAATTTGGACACAAGATACTTAAGGAAGTAAAGAAGCAAACCCCATAAACCTTTTGATTATAGCTCATGTGGTTAGAGAGAACCATGTTGTCAAAGTAATCCCTCCATGCTGCCTTTGATTCTGGACCTCCTTTGCTTCACACCTTCATTGCTCTTCATTAAAGAAGACCTAAGTGCTGAAATTTGGTAGGCTTATAGCTTCTCTCATGTTGTAAAAACCCTCCAAATATTGCTCCAAGAGCCTTCTCCAAACTTGAGTTATAGGTTCCATCCTTCTTCTTTAATTTTGCCTTCTAACAACTCTAGATCCGACCACAATTTTCCTCATAACTCCTCGAATATAACTCCAATAGCAATCCGTTTTTTACACAACTTAAAAGACTCATATATCTACAAAACCCAACAAATTTACTCAAAATACTACTCTGATCACAAAGATATGCTCCCTCAAACTTCACTGATTTGGAGATAGACCCCTGTGACTTTGAAAGAGCATAACATTTTATTTATAAGACTAATGAGTATCAAACTTACACTCATCTCTTCCTTAACTTACATAGATCATGTCTATCAAATTTCACACTCAAATACATCTCCTAAATCTCTTTATACCCAAAAAAACCCACACACATGCACTGCCCATACAAACCCTCAACCTTGCCTTCACTCTATTTCTCTTTTCATTCAAACCGGTTACAATTTCACTCATAATTCTTTGCTCAGAGGTCATATTGACTTGAGATTTTGATACAAAGTAGTTAACTCTATAAGAAACAAAAACCCAACAAATTTTGTCACTAAAGTCCAAGTGGTTTCCAAGAACCAAGGCCCGAAAATTTGTAACCCTCTCTGCCCTAGTCTTAAACACCTGCAACTTTCACGACTCATATCTCCCTTGATACTTAATGAAAAGACATGAGAATTGTTTTTATGAGTTCCTTATCTTGTCTACTACAAATCTACAAAAACTCGCACCTAAAATCCTCTCTAAGCTTCTTCTACACACAAAAACGTATACTGCCTATCAAAAAGAAATCCTATCTCTCCAAAAAAACTCTCCTCCTTCTTCACGACCCTTCCTTGTCATCTCCCTCCTGGTCTTCTTTATCCTCTTGGTCAAAAAGACCTCTTAACCCATGTCTTTTCCACTTCCTCAACCTTTTTCTTTTTACTAACTTGAAGAAATTTCACTTTTCAAGGTAAATTTCCATTGTATCTTCTTACTACTAATTTTCTATCAACCTTTCTTCTAATCTTAATCTTTTTATTTTAATGCATTCTTTTATGTTTTTCACACTATGTTTTGATTTACAACACGACAACGTAGAAGTAATAGATGGACAACCTTTATTATCTGGTAGTATCATCCATGAATCTGAACCTATAGAAGTGACGTTTAAAGACTATAGTAGTTATATTATTTTCAACATTATTAGCACCCCATCAAATCCTGTTATTCTTGGCCTTTCTTGGTTGAAAAAATATAATCCATCCATAGATTGGAGGTTGCGGAGGATAACATTTCCTATAGAACAACCTGAGGACAAGCTTGGAAGAAGATTCCAAATCAAAAAATCCTTGTTCACTGGAGCAAGAACATTCGTAAGATCGTGCAAAGAAGGCACACCATTGATCATTTATGCGACTCCAACTAGTGGAGAGCAGATTTCAACAGCAGGTATACCGGAACAATACAAGGATTTTCAGGACGTGTTCTAAAAGAAGAATGCTGACATGTTATCAGAACATCGATCATATGATTGTGCCATAGAATTGCAAGAAGGAGCACAACCGTCTTTTGGTCTAATCTACAACCTATCGCAGACGGAGTTGGCTGAGTTGCGGAAATACATTGACGAGAACCTAGCCAAGAACTTCATTTGTCATTCAAAGTCGCCAACTGGGGCACCAATCTTATTTGTGAAGAAAAAGGATGGCTCACTACGGATGTGCGTGGACTATCGAGGTCTCAACAAGGTGACAAAGAAGAATCGCTATCCATTACCTTTGATTTCTAGTCTTCTGGAACAACTTGGACGTGCAAAGATCTTTACAAAGATTGATCTAAGGGGAGCTTACAACCTTGTGCAAATCAAAGAAAGAGACGAATGGAAGGCAGCTTTAGTACAAGGTATGGTCATTTTGAGTATAATGTCATGCTATTTGGTCTTACCAATGCTCTGGCGGTTTTTCAACATATGATGAACGATATTTTTTGAGAATATCTAGACGATTTTGTTGTCATTTATCTGGATGATATCTTGATATTTTTTGAGAATGAAGAAAAGCATAAGAAGCACGTTCATTTGATACTCAAAAAATTACGCAAGCGAGGACTCTACGCCAAGTTGGAAAAGTGCTTATTTCACCAAACTAAGATGGAGTTTTTAGGGTTCATTGCAACTATGGAAGGCTTGAAGATGGATCCCAAGAAGGTGGAAGCAATTGTGTCCTGGAAAATTCCAAAGACGGTTAGAGACGTACAATATTTTCTCGACTTTACTAACTTCTATCGGATCTTCATCAAGAAGTATTCTCAAGTTGCTGCTTCATTCACTCGATTAACATATAAGGATAAGCTCGAATGGGGACTTCTAGCGAAAAAAGCATTTCAAAATCTTAAAATGGCATTTACTATGGCTCCAATTTTGGTACACCCAAACTTTGCAAAGGCTTTCTATTTGAAAATCGATGCTTTGGATTTTGCTTTAGGAGCCGTACTTTCGCAGATGGGCATTGGCAATAAGCTTCATCCGGTTGCATTCTATTCAGAAAAGTTTTCTGTGGCTGAGATCAACTATGAGATTCATAATAAGGAACTCCTTGCTAAAGTGGATTCTTTCCAAGAGTGGTGTCACTTCTTCAAAGGAGCTGTGCATCCGATGACCATATATACGGATCACAAGAATCTGGAGTATTTCATGTCAGCTCGGGTTCCAAACCGTCATCAAGCTCGTTGGAATATGTCGCTATCTAGATTTGACTTTGTTATTACTTATCGGCCTTGAAAGCAGCAAGGACTATCCGATGCCTTATCAAGAAGATCATAACTTGCGCCAAAGGTTAGAAAAGCAGCGCTTGATCAACAATGTATGACATTATTAAAACCAAAGCAATTCAGGATTTGTACTGCTGTTGTGCCAATTGATGCCGACTTCCTCAACCAGGTACGTGCTGCAACCATTGAAGATTCAATAATTCTTGATATCAAGCAACATATCAATGATGACAAATTCAAGGTTCAAGGAGATCTCTTATACTTTGAGGAGTAGTTGTATATCTCAAAAGGGCCAGCACAACTTCGAGTCCTTCAATCTCGTCATGACTTTCTAGTTGGGGGACATTTCGGATTCAACAAGACCTTGGAACTCATTTCTCAAGATTTCTGGTGGCCCCAAATGTGGAAGGATGTGAAAGATTTTGTCCTCTCTTATGACATTTGTTCAAGATCCAAGAACCCTCGGCATCGCCCTTATGGACTTCTATAGCCATTGCCTATTCCGTGTCGTCCATGGTCTTCAGTTTCCATGGACTTTATTACAGATCAAATTCATTTGATAGCATCTTTGTTGTGGTGGATCGACTTACAAAGATGGCACATTTTATCCCTTGCAAGAAGACATCATCAAGCGAAGACACAACAAGGCTCTTCTTTGATAATATGTATCGATATCATGGTCTACCAGATGATATCGTGTTGGATCAAGAAACCCAATTTGTATCAAAGTTTTGGAGATCTTTTTTTAAGATATTGAAGGTAGACATCAAGCTTTCTTCGACATTCCATCCTCAAATTGACGGCCAAACGGAACGGGTGAATCAAGTTTTGGAACAATATTTATGATGCAGCATCAACTATCAACAAGATGATTGGACTGCATATCTATTGCTAGCCAAATTTTCATATAACAACATCCTTCATGGGTCGACTTAAAAAACACCATTCTTTTCCAACTATGGGTACTATCCGAAGCTTGATCTATTGAGTCTGTCAGCAAATAATAATCCAATAGCTGAAGGACTGGTGCAGCAACTATCAGAGCTTCAAACCACATTGAAGCTTCAATTGCAAATTGTCCAAGAGTCTTACAAAGCATCCGTGGATAAATTTCGGAATCAGGCACCTAATTTCAAAATTGGAGATAAAATATAGTTGCTTCAACAGAATATCAAGACCAAGTGGCCATGTGATAAGTTGGACTATCGGAGATTGGGACCATTTGTTATCCAGAAGCAAATCAATCCTGTGGCATACCACTTAGAGTTACCAGCTGCTATGAAGGTACATCCTGTCTTTCATGTTTCTCTATTAGAACCTTATCGGGAATCGTCTTTTCCTGGAAGAGTGCAATGTTTGCCACCTAGTATAGAAATTGAAAACAACAAAGAATATGAAATAGAAAAGATACTAGATTCACGAAGAAGATGGAATAAATTAGAGTACTTTGTGCATTGGAGCAGCTACAATATGAATGAACAAACATGGAAATCAGCCAAAAATCTTACCAATGCATCGCAAAAGGTACGAGAATTCTATCGACGATATCTTAATAAACCAAAAGCTAGCCATTAACAAAGCATGAAGATGAAGTCTTTTCTGGAGAAATGAATAGAAAAGGGATCCAGGTCTTATCAAAACATAACTTGTTGTATTTTGTAGTATCAAGATATCTAATATCAAGGTGTATTTAGATATCACTAGTGAGAATGTAGATATTGTACTAGTGGTACCATCTCAACCGAGTAGCTCACGATGTTGACCTCGAGATAAAGAATTAGAAGAGCCAAGAAGATGTCGAAGAATATTAAGCAGCAGGTCATTTGTAATTGTTTTTGAAGTTGAATCAGCTCATGCAAGTAGTGGCAAAGCGATAGTTTCAGGATGTTTCCACAATGAAGATACAGAAGTTCAAGCATGGTCCCAAGTGGAAGGTATTGGTTATTATCAGTGGCTATAAGGGCCCATGAATCATCTACCTTATGAACGACAACTAGGATATATTGTAAAGACTATGCGACAAATTTTCGATTTCCTACGTTTGTGAGTATACATCTCAAATGGCTTCTCGGAGACCTTGAAGCTAGAGGAGGAGGTAATGTCAAGGACATACTTATCAGAACTTCCAGAACATTCTAAAAGGTTCCTAGAACTCTCTAGAATCTTCCAGAACCTTCTAACATCTTCCAAATTGGTAGAAGTTGCTTGAGAAGCTTTTTAATAAATAGAAGTTTGTTGAGAAGCTCCCTAGTTGGTGGAAGCTACTTGAGAAGCTTCCACGATAGGAGTATATATTGGAGTCAAGGCTGAAGAGTTCTTTAGTCTCGACAACTCATCTCTTGAAGCTCTAGCTCACCTCTCTAGTGTTGTTTTTGTACTCATCTGATTAATCTAGTTTCTGCCAGTTCTTCTTGAATTTCTTGTTAAGACTTCAAGTCCATATTTTGTATCCGTGACACCAATTGACAAATTGCTAAATATCTACCAAGCCTTCACTGATCCTCAAACCTCAAATTCTAAGACCTTAGCATACTTGAACTCCAATAACTCCAAATTGAACTATTCAATCTAGCTCAAATTCATATTATATATTAATCACAACTCCAGTCACAAATCCTCAAAGTTTTACTTGTAGATCTAAAATCAAACTCCTAGAAAGCTCAAAGTTATAAACCTCTCTTTACCTCACAAGATCCAAAGTCACTCGATATAATCCTGACTTTGTAAAGCTCTTAAAAAGCAAATTCTTCTTCAAATCTCTCAAAATCAACACTTAATCCTACTTTTTTAAGTTTGATCTCTCACCTTACTTTTTGATTTACAAAAGATCCCTCGATTCGTCGTAGGCATGCGATTTTGTACCTCAGGATTTGATTCCAATCCAGGCACATAATTGGTCCTCTCCGGGTATCAATTTTAAGATTTTTAAGATAAAACTTTTCAAATCCCATCTTAATTCTTCTTTAAAGATGCCTATATTATTTATTTTTCTAATATACTTTGTTTTGTTTTATTTATGGCCATAAAAAGTAAATAGAAGCCTCTATTTTAAAAAGATGATATTAATCTTTTAACTTTTTTTTACTTTTTTCTCTATTATCTATAATTTTTAGATAATTTGTTCAAATATTTCCATTTGAGTTTTTATATATTATAATTATTTTCTTTCTCTTTCACCTAATAGCCATGTCACTACATGATAATATTCCAAAAAAGTAGTTGATATGCAAAAGAAGGAACAACATCTATTTCAAATTGGCAATAAAGTATGGTTGCTTTGATGCAATATAAAGATTACTTGACCATCTAACAAATTGGACTATCAAAGGTTGGAACCATTTTTTATTCAAAATCAAATTAATATGTTGATTATCAATTGAAACTACTAGCATCTATGAAGGTATACCTTATTTTTCACGCATCTCTTTTAGAATCTTATAGAAAATCAAGCATATCAAGAAGAATACAACTACCATTGTCTTATGTTGAAGTGGATAACTATAAAGAATTTGAAATAGAAGAAGTACTTGATTTGAGACAAAAAAAAGATAATTAGAATATTTTGTGCATTTGTGGGATTACAACATTAGTGAGCATACATGAGAGCTAATTTCAAATTTAATCAATGCATTGTAAAAGGTACATGAGTTTCATTGATAACATCTTTTTAGACCTAAAGTAGCAATACATGTTAGATAATACTTCCATATGATATATTCAAATATGGTGTATTTTAAACTTTGCAATTTTTTTGTAAAAGAAGTGGAAGTAGTCTCAAAAATTTCAGAGTTCAACTTTCATCTATATATATATATATATATATATATATATATATAAACTAAAAAATCTATAAGTAGTTTCATTTCACTTTAAGATTACAATATATCTTTGATTTAATTTATATAATAAAATATAAATAGTTAAAAAGATAATATTATGTCAATTAGGCTATCTCAACCAAGCATTTCATATCATCAACCTTGAGATAAAAAACCATTTGAATCAAAAAGATGTCATAGAATATTCAACAAATGTTCTATAATAATCATCATCAAAGTAGAATCTATTCATGAAAGATATCCTGAAGTAGTTTTTAAAAGAAGGTTTTGCAATAAAGATATGAAAGTTTAAGCTTGGTCTATGGTAAAAAGTTTTGGTCATTATTATTGGTTGTAAGAACCAATGAAGCTTCCGACTCACAAAAATATGTGATAAATACCATACAATATATCTTTGACTTCCTTTACCTTTGATCAACTTCAATTCTATTCCACCTTGTAGAACTTAAATCTAAAAAAAAAAGTGATGTTATAGACATATAATGGAAGAAGGTTCTAGAAGATTCTAAAAGATTTTACTTAATTTTAAAATATTTAAAAAGATTCCACTTGATCCTAGAAGGTTTTAGAAGATTTCTAATGATTTGGAAAAGATTCTAATAGGTCCTAATAGGTTCTAAGGAGATTTTGGAAGATCCTAGAAGGTTTTAGAGAATTTCAAATGGTCATAGAAGGATCTTAGGCTTGCTTCACCTTTAAGTATAAAAGAATCTCTTCAAGGAATTGTCTCATATCTAATATATATATATAAGAGTTGAAGTTGAGGGGATCCTCAATCTTAACGACACAATCTTTGTGGCTCAATTTGAACCTTCTGGTCTTATTCTTGTGCCTTGTCATAGCTCTTTACTTTTGATATAAAGTAAACCTCTTTTGTTTCAATTCTTTGAACTTTTGAAGTCTTATTCTATTTGAGTAGTATCTTTGTAACAAATGGTATTAAGATTTGTAAATAATATTTAAATTGTAATTTTTTATTTCTAATAAATTTATTTAAGATTGATATAAAATTATATATATTTTTATATATTTTTATTTTAATATCAAAATATGTATAATAATGATTATATTTAATTTTATTTTTAAAATTATTATAAATATTATTATTAAATATTATATTTTTAAAGATCTTAGATATTAAATATTGATAGTCTAATTATAAAAAATATCTATATTCACTAATAAATTTACTTGAATAAATTTTATAGACTTTATACATTGTTGTATTGTGGTTCCGCTACTATGTGAAAAAATTGTACATGTATATTTAATGTATAATTTACTACATAGCTAAATCAGAGCCATATCAGTGGACTTTTATTGGTTATAAGATGTGGTTAGATTGCTAGTTTAGAAGGGATCTATTAAAAAGATTATTATTGAGGTTTATACAACCTTATTTTTTCTGTTGATAATAATTTTGAAGTTGATTTAATATTGATAGTAACTTTTGTATATCTTTAGTCACCTTTGTTAGACATTGGTGATCTTTAAAATCTTAGCTTACTTCTTTTATTTGGTGCTTAAAGCACAAAGTATATAAATCTTATAAGAAGAAGGATAAGAAAAGGGTTTTTAGTGTAAAAAGGATATTTTGGCCATCCATGTGGATGGATAGAGGTGGATGATAGAAATCTCTATTTTAATTGGCCAAAAATCATGCCCAATGGGCTTCAAGGAGGCTGCCTGAGGGTTTATTAGGAATTAGGGTTTTTTTTTCGAAGGGAGTCGAACATTAGAGGCTAGGGTCATAAGGTTTAGGTGCAAATTTTGTGTGATTTGTACTTTTTATGAAGAAGTTATAGGCGCTCAAAGTTAAGGTGTTGATTTTAGACCTACTGTCACTCTTTTGGATATAACTTGCGCATACAGAGAGTAATTGAAGATCGGCGACTTGGGTCAAAGAGAACACTTTCTTGGCTATATTTTATATGTATGGCTCAATGAATTCCAAGCTAGGATGAAGGAGTTATTAGGAGTTGAAGTTAGTACTTATAAACTTAAGGGTAGTAAGTGACCCGCTTACATAGTGGTTGTGTTTTGAGCCATATCTTGAGCAATTTGATAAATTTTTGGCTCAAAATTTTTAGAAGCATGTATAATTATGTCATAAGACTATGTGCAAAATACTTGTGACATTAGAGTTTTGGGCTTGTGAGATATAAGGAAAATAGTGCTCGGGTGTCTCTAAGCTATGGTTTTAAGCACCTGCTAGGGGTTTTGAGATATCAGACGATTGGAAATGAATTTACACTTAATTCTTTCTTGTGGTGAAATTTAAGAAGATCATCTACACTTTAAAGTAAATTTTATAAAAATTTAAAAGTTGGATCAAGAGTTATTGAACTCTAAAGTTCAGCAAGAAATAAATCCTTGGGGGTGAACAAAGTTTTGAAGGGTTTTTGTGGAAATTTGAACCATTTTTGTACAAACTTACTTGAATACAAGAGGGTTTATCTATACAACTTTTCTCTTGTAATATTGTTGTATTATTTTTCTTTTTTATTAAGGATAAATCACTTATTGGAGTTTTGCCAATAATTTTCAAGTGAATTCTCCACAGCCAGGTATCCAGTGCATTCCTAGATAGAAAATCACGCCATACGACAACATGTTTATAAATTATTGGTAGGTTGAAAACCTGCTCAATAAGTTGGTCACATGTCACACATGTCAACCACTTATATTATAAGTTGGTCATGTAGTGCACATATTAGAAACTTGCTCTATAAGTTAGACATGTATATTGCAAGTTGGATAAGTATTATATGGCCTATAGGATGTTGCTATGTAGCTCTTTAGTAGATAGTATATATGGAGGTAAATTCTTCACTCTTGTCAATACCTTTTTTGTATTCTAATCTTATTTCAAGACTCTCTAATCTCTTTGTATTTGGCAATAGCTATTCTAGCTTCTATCTTATATCTATCTTTGATTTGTCTACTTTCTCTCTTTGAGTGATAGAAGAATGTATTACTTCTTTAGAGTTTTATTGTGATTCATGTTATTGATACTAATAAGGTATTCTAAAATTCTATTGTAATTATAATTACTATCAACATCTAAGATTTCAATTGAGAATGGAAACATTTGAATTTATCACAATATTATAAATATAATCATTTTCAAATTGGATCCTAATTATTATTGATTTTTTTATTTAAAAAATTAATTAATTAAAATATATATTAATAATTTTAAATATTAATAATATATATAAATTAATAGATGTTATTAATTATTAGAATAATTAAAATATATAAATTTATTATTTATTATTTTTGATTTAATTAATTAATTAATTAATTTATAACAAGAAAATATCTACTAATTAGCTTTTGAATAAAAAGTATAAAAAAGTAATTATATTTTTTTATTAAAAAAATATCAATTCAACAATTTAATCTTCTACTCATCTAATCATGTCTTCTTTTCTCATACTTTTCTTCTCTATCCTTCTCTTCTACTTTTCTTCTACTATAATTTTTCAATCAAACTTGACCAATGCCTAGAAGCCCAAGATCTTTCAATATAAACAATACAATCCTAAGATGTTATAAATTGTCCTTACGAATTGGACTAAAGAGAAATTCTACCATGTAAAAGCACCAATGCATGGCACAAGCAACAACATTCTTGGCAAACACTAGTAGTATTTAGAAATAGATTTACAAAAATCCACACATATTATTACCTACAAGAGCTACAACAACAACTTTGGACTAAAAAACTATATCAAACAACATTAGATAGTTGTACTATATAAGCACTTATCTCTATTGATTAATAAAAGTCAATAAAAATCAATTAATTATTAGATATCAGAGATTATTAATTATAAACCATAGAATAGAATCAATTTTCAAAATTTTGAATAATTATTGGATGTTATTAATTTTAGAGATTAATTATTGGGAGGGAGCAACTTTGTGTGTATATATATATAAGTTACTAAAAATAATATATAAGTTACTAAAAATAATATATAAGTTACTAAAAATAATATATATAAGTTACTAAAAATAATATATAAGTTACTAAAAATAATATATATATAAGTTACTAAAAATAATATATTATTAGAATATTTTGATTTAATTTGGCTATTATTTTTGTCTTTGCTTTACATACTATACCAATCTTGTATTATCTTGAAAAGAAGAAATAAAAAAAAGAATAAATGAAAAAGAAAGATGATCAATTATATCAACAACAAATCATAATAATCGTGCTGTAAAAATCAATATTTAGTAAACACACAAACTCAAACCACCATCTTTTTACAATCATATGTATATTTAAAATTACATTCAAACTATCAACCACTCTAATTAACCCACAAATTCTCACAAATGATATCCCACAAAACATTCAGCATCCATTTCTACGGTCAAACATTCAGCAAGTCAAAACAATGGCATCACACTTCAATTGCTAGCACATCAAACCTAGATAAGTTGAACAGAACCAAGTTCTCCACTTAACACCATGCAAGAACTGCACAACAAAAATTAATATATTACCAAGACTACTGTTGTAGAAAAAAACAAAACTTTCACTTCAGTTCGTAAGACCACCTTCACATGAAACTAGAAAAGCACAACCTTGTAAGAAAACAGCTGCACAATAAGTGGTAGAAACCTCATTAAATATATACTGAAAATATGAGTGCGGTGAAGAAGATTCCCAGCTCCCTCCGAGCTTGTTGCGGCACCATCGCTGTCTCGCGGTGGCTGGCAGCGACGAGCGATGGTGGTGCCTGAGGGGCGGGGGGAGCAATACCTGAGTCGACACACCGGGGCCCGCTGCCTCCGCGATCCAAGTGCCGCAACGCTCATCCGGGAATGGGGCAAGATAAGCCAACGGGACTGGGAGGCAGCATGCCGAAACAGCGGTAACGCAAGTTGTGTTTCATGGGCAGGCGTGGAACGACTCAGCTCCGCACTTGCGCAGTTCGGAGAATGTGTCGGTTGCTTCCGAGCAGAGGTCCAACTTGGAGCTCTGTACTGGCTCGGACCTTGAGAGGTCGCCAGTCCGTGCAACGAGTTCTTAGTCCAGTCCGACGTTTGCGTTGTCTGTAGCCGATTCCTTCGGTGAAAGTTTTTGGAGGAGGATTTGGTTGGTTTGAATGGAGGGAATAAATCCTCCAGCTGAGAGCCGTGGCGGTACTGGGGACCCAGAGATGGGTCGACCAGTCGAGGAGCCTCTGCGGCTCACTTCCAATGCCACTCAAGCAAATGCGCTGTTCCGCAAGAATCTTACGTATCAGGTGATTTTTCTCGCGGTGGTTCACTTGTTTGTGATAATGCCCTTTGAAGGAAAATCGTTGTCACGATCTAGATTCAACCTTTAAGTTAAAATAGGGTATATGCTGGGAGTGGCTACTGAGAGGAAACTGATTTGCGATTTAGGGAGTTCTAACTCGCAATCTTAGAATCTAGAATGGTCTTAAGTGGTAAGGGCGTTGATTAGACACACACCCACGCATGTCATAGTTATTCAACTAGTCAAGTGATCCGCTCTTTGAAAGGATTGTATTGATCCATCTGGTTAAAATTAAGAGCCTGAAAGCGGTGGGAGTAGTCTCCTGATGTGAGTAAGGGATGTATTGCTGGATGTTGTGGGGTAGCAAGCAGTTTTCTGATTCATCCCGTGAATTCGCAGAAACGGAATTGGAAAACAAACTGCTGCCTGGTGGCCTTCCCAATCGTGCTGTGCATTCTTCTTGTAGTGATGCAAATTCTTATCAACGCCTTCATCGGCGACCGCTTCAAGTGCGGCTGCAAAGACGTGCCCAATTCGAACGGGGTCGGTACAACGAAGCAGTGCGGGCTACAATTCTCTAATGCAGATGAAGCTCCGTTTTGTGGAATCGATAGACCATACCCATGGCCTTCCATTTTGCAGGTTCCAAGACCGCAGTACCGTGCAACTAAAAACTCAGAATATCCAGATTTGACTCAGGATGCTTCTTGTCGTGCAGCCGGTACTTGTGCTACTACAATTCCTTACACCGGGACTAACAAAACCGCTGCTGATGGTAAGTACTAGTTTCTGTTTGTTTGGTTCATAATGAATTGGACTGTTATCTAGTTTGAGGTAATCCAGGTTTTTCCGGTTCTTTAATTTGGGCGGGGAAGTGGTCGATCATAAGTGCTTATGATGTGTCACCTATGTTTTTGGATGTTGCAGCTTTGGCGGGGTACCTTTTGGGTACTGGTGCATTAGACCTCCTCAACCCACAGATGTACTCTCTTTCCAGTGTTGTACCGGTACGTTTTCAACTTCAAACTATTGCGCACTCGCCGTATCTCCCGTAATCCTGTGTGGATTTAGGATTGTGGGAATTCCTTGATCTGTCATGAATTGGAACAGTTGTCATGTTTTAGGTTCTTTTCTTCTCATGCTCGTAATTAAGTGAAGTGAGCTTTCTGTAAGACTTGATTTTATGCACCGTTAATCTTGAGGTATCTTTGTTTGTGTGAGATTTGTGGAGAGGTTCAAGAAGGTAGTGGTTGTACTGTATGTGATCACGAACAGCGATGGTGACCGTGGCGTGAATTGTTAACAGGGTACAGATACCATTCCAATCGGCTCTCTTTTGTTCGAGTCGGCATTTACCTCTCCGATGCCTATCTACATTCTTCGACCCAATTGTACGAACTCGAAGGACAGCTTCAATTTCACCGTCAATGTTGGCGGAGGATTTCAGCTCAGCCAAGGTTATCATCAATTACCATCATTCGATTTTCCTTAGAGCGCTTTGGATACATGCGAAGTTCAGGGGAATTTCTGGGTTAGTAACTGCTATAAAGGTTTTGGTGATTGTTCAGCATATTCTTTGCAACATTATCCTGAAAGATAATTGTGGATGCAGATTTTGTATGCTTGGAAACCAGGCCATTGTGGCGCAACAATGCTTCCTCGGTGAACTCCATGCTATTTGCAGGCTACCGAGGGGGCAACAAACGACAAGAAATCAACGAAGTCCCAGCCGGTAATGCAGCCTTGCGGTGCAGCATCTATTTATTTTGATGTTCTCGTCTAGTTGAATGTTCCGAGCTCCTGCTCGTCATATGTTTTTGCAATTTGCAAATCAACCCTGTAGAGTACGACCATTACCAGTTGAAACTGACAGCAATTGATGAGCATCTACCGTTCTACTGTACTTGAGGCTTAGGGGAGTATTTGGGTTGTGTCTATGGTGGTTGCAGCTTACGACTTCCGGAGCACCACCCCAGCGAGGTTCGATGTGAATATATGGTATAATGAAACCTTTGCTAACCGGACGTCTCGAGGCCCGCCGTCTCTCATGCGTTTGACTCGCTCCTTGAACATGGTAACGTTTTCTCTCTCAATTTTCCAATTTAGTGATTCCTGTCGAGTTTTCATTGCTATGCAGGCTTGTGATTCTGATTTTTGAAGTATAGGCATTTTACTATCAAGTTCTATGTCGAAGGCTTTGCTTCTCTTTTTTTTTTCTTTCAATTTTTTTTTCCTTCTTCTTTGCGATACATAGAATGTGTATATATAGTTGTATAGAATGTGCGCTAACGCTGGGCTTATCCTGTCTGCTGTGGAGTTTTAGGCTGCACAAGCTTTCTTGCGTTTCAAGTTGAGCCCAACGGCTGAACTACCATTACTGTTCGTGAAAGAAATGCCAAAAGTGGGCACGCAGTTGCGCCTTGACTTCTCATCGATCATCGGGCCTCTGTTCTATATGTGGATCTTGGGTTTCCTGTTTCCCGTAAGTATATATCGCATCACCAGTTTTCTGCTTCCACCGAAGTTTCCCATCCATGCTATTACTTAAAGAGCCCATTTCTGTTTTGAAACATGGCTTTCTCGGGAATCGAGTCTCTGAATCAGATGACATATTCCGCATCTCTTCTTGATAGACGAGTTTATACTCCGAACTGATCCTTGTTGCCTGGGTCGATAATAAACCCTTGTAAACTTGGTGCATCAGGTGGTTCTGACCGCGCTTGTGTACGAGAAGCAATATCATCTTCGCATGATGATGAAGATGCATGGTCTTGGCGATAGCGCTTACTGGGTTATCACCTACTTCTATTATCTGGTCCTATTCTGTATTTACATGATCTGCTTCATCGTGTTCGGCTCCCTTATTGGTAAGTCATTGTTCTCCTTCTTATCACCTCATTTATCTTCTCAATGCAATGCCCAATTATTTACCACTAGCACACATTAGTCCTTGCGAGTTCGCCGCAAAGGCGTCTTTTCTTGCTGGAAATTAACCCAAGTCTATATGGTTTGCAGGGCTAAAATTCTTCAGAATGAATTCGTACAGCTTACAAATCCTGTTCTACTTTCTCTACATCAATATGATTATTTCGCTTGGCTTCCTAGCGTCCAATATCTTTCGGAATGTTAGAACGGCTACAGGTAAGCTCATCAACGACCTTTTTCTCTCATGGTTACCTTGTTGGGCATGTGTTGTTATGCGAATGTGTCGAGGATGTGATCTGGTTCAGATCGTTTTATCGTGGATGTTTTAATACGAGTATTGTTATTTCATTATTTTTCTCTTCCATTGTTGTACACCAATCATAATGTCTTTCAGTTGAGGTGGGCATACGTATTTTGTAATCAGAAGATGTGCGGTTTTTAGATTCCTAACTCTGACCAAGTGGAGTTGCTTATCTATTCAATCCGATTACAGCCTTCGGCTATTTGTACGTATTTGGATCCGGATTATTAGGAGCTTTCTTCTTCCAGAATTTTGTTGTGGACTTGAACACAGACAGTAAGTTTTTGCATCCTAGTTCCATTAACTATGTAGCTCTTAAATGTTTGGTTATACTTGGGCAATTTCTTATTGGCTTGCTTTTTCGGGGTTGAATACGGTTGCATTTGAGTTCAGTCCATCTCCTATGATAGTCTTGATCAACATGTCGTCCAATATCTTTCGGAATTGATGACACACATCTCTCTACATTTTTCTTCTGACAGGAAAGGTTGTTACCGCATTGCAGATCATCCCTGCATTTGCAACGTATCGTGGACTCTATGAGTTTGCCGAGTATTCTTTTCGGGGAGTCTACATGGTACGAGTCGACCCAGCGAGTTTAAAGTTTGGTTTTGATCCACAGGATCATTTTTTGTTGTCACTGCTGCCTAAACGCGTTGTGGTTTGTGAATTGTGGCTAATATGTGGGTTTGGCACAGAACTCGAAGGGGATGCAGTGGAGCAATCTTAATGACGAAAAGAATGGACTGCGAACAGTTATGCTTATCTTGTTCATTGAGTGGGTTGTTTTTATGCTACTCAACTTGTACTTGGACCAAGTGGTGGCATCTGCAAGTGGATTGAACAAACATCCCCTATTTTTCTTGAACTTCAAGCGTAAAGGCAGCAAAGCCAAAGGTGCTATGAGCGCAAGCTCCAACTACACCACCTCCCGCAGATTATCTCTCAATTTCTCTACCAACTCGAAAGCTTTAGCGCACATCGACGAAGGAGACAAAACACCAATGGGGGGAAGGGTTACCGAACGGTCAGACGTGGCTAGAGAGGTTAGTTGCATCTTCCCTGCTCATCATTTTCCTTAGAAAACCCTTACCTCCATTGGTCTCAATGAATTGGAAGAGGTTCCTCACCTTTTAGAATTTAAATCACATAGTTTAGATGTTTCTTGATTGTTGGCTGGTAGATCATTCCAGCCAATTTTTACTTTCACAGAAAGATCATCGAGTTTAATCTTTGATTGCTTTCACATGCGACAGAAAGAAGTGGCGGAGGAGTTGGCTGCCAATCCCAGCAAGGATTACCCAATAGTATGTGACAATCTTAAGAGAGTGTATCCTGCTCGAGATGGGAACCCACCCAAGTACGCTGTGCGAGGGTTTTCTTTGGCTGTTCCGCGGGGCGAATGCTTTGGAATTCTTGGGCCCAACGGCGCAGGCAAGACGAGCTCCATCAATATGGTACCCTCCACGCTTTTCTGTCAACTGTCTTCAATCACACATCCCACTTCTAAGGGACAATTGTACAGCAAATGAGTGAAATGGAAGCACAATTTAATTTGGTTTGTGGAGGTTAAAAACATGATATGACGTCTGATTGCAGATGATTGGGTTTCTGAAGCCAACTGCTGGCACTGCTTACATACAAGGGATGAACATTGTTACAGACATGGATCGTATTTACTCGTGCATGGGTGTTTGTCCTCAGCATGAGTATGTCTCTTCTCCCCTACCTCTCGACCCCGTGGCAGTTATGGATTTCAGTGATAATCAATGATTACGTAGTCGGTTGGTAATTCAATATCAATGGAAGGTCATCATCTTGTAATACACGTTTTTTCCTGTGAAGTTTGCTATGGGGACAATTAACTGGGCGGGAGCATCTTTTGTTCTACGGCCGCTTGAAGAACTTGAAAGGAACAGAACTCACCAATGTAAGTACAGCTAGTCCTTGTTTTGAAAGCTTGCAATGCACTTCCATTGAATTTTATGGCTCGTGCGTCTCTCAATACAAAATTGTATAATGTTATTGGGCGGTGTTTGTGCATTCAGAGATTGCTGAATGCTGTGTAATAGGCGTTGACAACAACGCGGATTTGCTGGTTGTGCCATGTACAGGCTGTTGAAAGTTCACTACGAAGTGTCAATCTGTTCGAGAATGGAGTAGGGGATAAGCAGTGTCGGAAGTATTCTGGTGGGATGAAGCGGAGGCTCAGTGTTGCCATCTCTCTAATTGGGAACCCACAGGTAAGCATCTGCTCTGCCAACTTTGGAATTAATACCTTGCTTTCTTGTTGTAAATTTACTGCATGTAGTGGTGTAACGGCGTCTGGAACTCTACCAAAATTTAATCACTGGTAGATCACCTCCAAATCTTAAAGAGCCCTATTTTAAACATGTCCAGTTTTAACATGTGGGTTGTAACTTTGACACTGCGCAACTTATAGGTGGTCTACATGGATGAGCCTAGCACTGGCCTGGATCCAGCATCTCGTTACAACCTCTGGAACGTGGTGAAGCAGTCCAAGCAAGACCGTGCAATCATCCTGACAAGTAGGCTAACTCGTTTTTTCCAATTCCGCACTTCAGTCACCTTCTGTTAATTCCTAATACCGATTACGTATTGAATTGTAAGGAGGTGGACTTTGCATTAATCGGCTACTCCTCATGACTGCAGCCCATTCTATGGAGGAGGCTGAAGCTTTGTGTGACCGTCTCGGAATCTTTGTGAACGGCGAGCTGCAATGTATTGGCAATGCTAAAGAGGTGATCATCTGTTGCGCCGTTCAAATTTGCTGAGAAATGTCTAGGGATATGAATTTTGTCTTAGGCTAATGCCTCAGTAACATATCTACTACCTGTAACTCACAGAAAATGGAAATTGTTCAATGTACAGCTTACTGCCAGATATGGAGGTCTGTATGTGCTAACCATCACGACACCTCAGGAAGAGGAATCTGAGGTGATCGCGTTGGCAAAGTCGCTCTCACCCAATGCAAACAAAAGCTACGGCCTGTCAGGCACACAGAAGTTCGAGTTACCAAAAACGGAAGTATCTGTAGCAACGATGTTCTCTAGTATTGAAGAAGCTAAGAATCGCTTGCATATTCAAGCGTGGGGTCTCTCCGACACAACATTGGAGGATGTGTTCATTAAAGTTGCACGAGGAGTCGGTGGTGGGATCCAGCTTCAATGATGCGGAAAGGCAGGATTGCTTGTTATCAGTTATTTAGGAGATTCTAATTATCTTGGTAATACTAAAATTTTAAGGTCTTGTCATGTCGCCAAGGTATCTGAATCATACGCTTACTTATGATTTCCAGCTCTATGGGTTGATAGTCATATGCTCACGGGTTGATAGTGCATGCCTTGCAGAGTGGGAGATTTTCTAATTTAGGAATTTCCTACCCTGTTACTTGTATGTTTCATTTTGCTAGTATCACTGACTAGTCCATAACTATGTGTTTAATGCCAGAGTTATCGAATTTTTCCAGAAGAGTTCAAGGTTGACGAATGCAGTGAAAATCTCATTAAATAGTGGTTGAATTAGACCACAAGTAGAGTCAATGCAGATTAGGAGTATGTTACCTCTTATTCTAATAAGTCTATCTTACAGCAAGAAATCCTCGCGCAACAAGTAATGCATGAGGAGAAGTACGAGATCCCAATGCAACTCGCCTCATAGTTTGTAACGTTAGACGGGCATATAAAGATGGGCTCAAGTAGGGGATTAGTGTGGCATATATATTCTTCAGTAGATCTCACTCGAGGTCATGACTGTTGGAATCTAGTCCCTCTGATTTTGCTTCGTCGGGACTACCACTGAAAGTTTTCATATCGGGTGCAGCATGAAAAACCTCCTTCATAGAAATGCTGCATGCACATCGAAGGTTGTAAGGTAACTTATGGTCTACAAATGTACCTCAAGAGAAATGCAAGTACCTATTTAGGAGACAGTAAAGCGTGTGGCAAATGCTACTGAAGTGACTGATGTTTGGCAAAAGAACTCTAAGCAGACGAGGATTGCAACAAACCGTAAGTCGTGTAATCGGCTGCCAAATTCTTCAGAGAACATCTGCAGTTCTTTCTCTAAATCCTGGAAATTTTGAAGACATAGATTAGTTCCCGACTCAGCTA
This sequence comes from Physcomitrellopsis africana, assembly GCA_036785485.1. Classification (NCBI taxonomy): domain Eukaryota; kingdom Viridiplantae; phylum Streptophyta; class Bryopsida; order Funariales; family Funariaceae; genus Physcomitrellopsis; species Physcomitrellopsis africana. The sequence goes on along the minus strand of JAWRVF010001201.1, from coordinate 73,082 downwards.
CCTTGCGAGCATAAAAAATGCTTCTACACAAATGCTGAAGGCAAAGTCTTGATAAAAAGAACTGGTAGTTAACATAGGCTACCAATGCTTCACCAAGCTACCAATGAGCAAACTTGGCCAGACAAACCTGCACAGAGGACCTATACAGTCCACTGGCGCTTAGAAATTAGATTGGTTTACAGAAACATTCAGTTCACCGCAGCTTTCCTCACTTGGATGAATGGGAGAAGTGCAAACCAAAACACAACTCGTCATCTTGCATGCTATTTCCTTCATCGAATAAAATTATCCAAGATCAAAATTTCTTGAAATGGGAATACTTAATCTGGTACCTGCAATCTAGCATTGCAAACATCTCGTCGGTGCTGCTCACGAGCCAGCTTGAACATTGCGTCCTGAGGCAGCCATCACGTCATTCTAAGAAAATGGTTTCCTAGGCCAGCCAAACTTAATTAACTCTGTCGGTACTAAAAATATCAGTAACATCAAATCATTTTTATCAGAATTTAATTACATTCGAAGAAGCAGACAGTAGGGAATACATTCTACCTTTGCGGCTAGGGAAGGATCATGGACCTGCGTGTGAGATTAACTGCTGTCAAAAAGGGATTTTACTGTTTCCAAGTTGTAATTACAGCCTTATCATAATAGTTGTAAGTCTCAAACATCAGTTTCTTTTCTATTAAATCTTATGTTTCACTAAATGAAAGTTTGCATCTGTGAGTAATTAGCAGAAAATTTCTGGTAATCTGTGATTGGTATAAAGTGAATTAAACCATGACTAGACAACATGGAATAGTGATTGCTGATAGAATCTAAACGCTCGAGACTCGCAATATTATACAAGAAGATTACAGGACAAATGTTTAACAAGTGAGTTTGTAGATATGGATTACCTTAGGTCCAAAGAATCTCATCTTTTGAGACATACGGTTCAATCCAAAGTCCAGCCTGGATCCTTATATCACTGTTAAACACAAAATGATCACTTCAAATACTTCATTGCTCCACGAATGCAAAATTAACCAATACTCCCACTACATTTGTCACGAGTTGCCGGACCAAGGCTAGATGTACTCACATGTTTATATGTTGTCAAAAACGTATAATTAATAGGCCAGCTGAATACAATCACGACAGTTACCTACATCTGGAATATCTACATTTGTGTAGATCGTCTCAAAATTATGATACTAGGATATAAAGCAGCTAACAAATCTAAAAGCAGTCAGTACTGGCTATGGCCAAAGAGACTGGCAAGATGCACAGCCAGGAAAAGAAAACTGCATATCAGGAACATCAAAATTCATGATATTACTATAAGAACCCTAGACTTGTCTCAGAAAAATTCATCTCGATCTGAGAAGTCGATGCCTCAACATGTTTTCGAATTGAGGCATCGAGGGGGAGTTAAGTCTGTTCCCACTAGGATGTTTCTGGTTATCCCTTGCTAACAGACCAGTGAACGATTATCCTTACGAAGGGATGGAATAGCTCCAAGGAGAGAGAGAGGAAGTGGGAACCAAAAGTGCTTTTGACACTATAACCTCTCTAGCAAGCAAGAAACAATGTACGTCCCAGACATTTTCTGTCTACTCTTCATCGAAAGAGTCATGCAATATGGTCGAAAATGTGGTATACCTTTTCGGCTGCACTCTCCTTGCTCTATATTGCAACTTAATGTACTTGAGTGCAAGCTCGAGCTCTCACAACCATCTCAACAGGGACTGCACCTTTCCCCTTCAAGCACGCCTCCTTCTGAGGAACCCACCTTCACCCCAACTGTCACTCACACGTGACTGCACCACCCACAAACAACACGACCACTCGCCAAATAAGTCCGCTGCAAGTCCAAGAAGACAAAAGCGCAGTGGCAGCACAAACTAAAAATGAGAGTTACACGACATCACTAATTACACAACCTCATGTAAACAAAATCATGCGCAAGGGTGCGAATTAGCAATCCAAATTCCGAACAATGACTGAAAAACACAACCCTCATCCCCTTCGATGCAGCTCAGCCCCAACATTTCTCCCAACAAACCCAACTCCCAATGATACCAACGACAAACCCACAGCAGCAAGTCCGTACCGTAGCAAGCGACACAGGACAGGCACAAGCCCAAAATCTAATGACTCGGATACACAAAGGGAACCATCCCCCAATACACCATGAGATCTGTAAAGAGCTACGCGTAAGCAGTATAAACATACGCTACCGGCAATTGGGTATTGAATGCAAAAGCAGAGAATGGACAAGACCTGCAGCGCGGAGGTCGGCCCGCCTCCACCCGATCTATGAAAGTACAGCTCCTCCCCGCACCCGACCTTCGCGATGGATTTATATGAGATGTACGGCTAATGGGTGGAAGAGGTATCGATCCTTACCGCGCAGCTCGGAGGTGTGAGCATCGCCGCGATTCAATCGCGACATCCACGATCGAAGAGGCAAGCGAAGCGCGGCAGTGCTTTTTCTGAAATCAAGAAGGAGCGGGTTTAGGTGCACGGGCCCCCGTATACGGGTACCGGTTCCCGAGATAGACGGAGATAGGGCAGGTCTGGCGTTTCGTTGATGGCACGTTCTTGTAATTGGGGTCCTGCCACGTATTAAGTGGCATGTTGGGGCATCATATCCTTTGCAGACTGCCTTATCTCTCGGACTCAGCACTGCAAATGCAACTGGCGTAGAGTGACCCTACGTCGGTAAAATAAAATAAAAATAGACCAAAATGCACAATATCTCACACCTTTTTTGAAATCTTCAAAAATGATTCTCATGCGAGATTTTTATATGATTTTCTGAAGGTGGAATACTGGAGCATTTCAGACCTTTTTCATATGATAGGGGTTCAGAATAATGGTAAACTTGGAGTCGAAGTATTGAGCCTGGAATCATTCCACAAAAGCAAGTGTATAACTTCTATTATAATACTGTATAACCATGAGTTTAACTTGACTGTATAACAGCCATTAATTTGACACAATCTTTGTTGCTAACTTAATAATATACTACATTTACACCACCTTCAATGTCTGGTAAGGTGTACGCTCTACAGTGTTAAAAATGATGCTCCGCTTGAATGCGTGTGTGGAAACAGAAGATGAAACAAAATGGAAGTAAAAACTCATTTTCTAAGACATAGTCGTGCACTGCGGGGACAATCATGGACGTGCGAGCTTTCAATTCAGTTGGCAAAGTATGATTCCATCTGGAACCCATCAGTGCTACACTTGCACTTTTCAGACATGAATGCCTATCTTATTCTGAGCCTCGTACATGATGCGCGGAAGTTTCAGCATTTGAGAATGCCACCTTGTAAGCTGTAGGTGTAGTTTGTGAGGGGTATTTCATAAGCAAATATTACAGTGGAGTTGAGAGAGTAACGAAGCTGGTTGAAAATAACCACGAAGGTGTTTATTGCAACGTCAATGATCTGTCGTCTAATTCTGCACCGACAGCAACACAACTCACGGAGGAAAATGCAGGTTTCTGTCTCTTGTTGAGTTATCCAGGATTGAGCAAAGATGGACTCATTGCGGCAAACTTCAAAAGAATGCTCAAAAGTATCACAACGCTGCATCTTCACGAAGATTGACAAATACTTAGGAAGTGGGCCCGAGAATATGGAGATTGGTAAACACATTAACCATTGGAGACATTCTTACCATCAAAGCGGACGGAAACTTTGAGGATCAGCTGGGCACATTCATTTTCAAAGAATTAGAGATTGTACTATAGTCCTGCAGGGTTAAGACCGCGCTGTACCAGAACATATAACTAACGCATGTAATGCAGACTCACATACGTAACACCTTGGTTGCAAATGAGGAAAACATCTCACTTGAGCAAAAGCCATTCTCAAACAGTTTTGTTTTCAGAAATCCCGTTGCAAATAACTCAAGCATTCAAGTAAGAGCAAGAAAGAAAAAATAGCCTTTCATTACGACACGAAGAGAGGTTACTCCTCTTACGAATTGCATACAGTATTCAATATAAGTCATGTACTTTATTGAATTAGCTGAGAAAGATATGCAGATCTTTTTTTTCAGAGCGCGTACGATGATACCGACAGATGATTCAGAAAGTCGGTAATCCGAACATGCAGTTGCGAAATTATAGCACAATCCAACAGATGATAAGTACGGACGAGATTCTGATGAGGGAATGAAGCAGTGCACCTCTGATGCTTAGGCAGGTCAGTGGTGATGGCCATGGTGACCTCCATGATGTTCTGGCGGAGGCATGTGGTGGTGGTGATGAGATTGGTCGTGGTGGTGAGGGTGATGGTGGTGCCCGTAGTGGTGGTGGCCGTGGTGATGGTCAGGGGCTTCAGGCATCAGAGGTGGAAACATTGGCGGTAGCGGGGGTGGGTGATGGTGGTGGGGTGGTGGGGGTGGAAAGAATGGTTGTGAAGAGGGTGGGTGATGGTGATGAGGTGGTGGGGGTGGAAAGAATGGTTGTGACGAGGGTGGATAGGGGTTGTATCCAGGTCTCCTGTGGTCATAGTCGTCGTCACTGCACCAGAAGCACGGTAGACACATCTTGATTGCTCACGTTTTTGATCCAGAAACTAACAAACACAAACTCTGAAAACAAGTCCACGGCACCCTAGCTCCCTCCAATCTGCAAATGACCCCAAAAATGCTCAGACAACAGAATTCCGCGACCAACAGGTAGCAAACCAAGAATCTGAGTGATGATCGTGACAAGTAGGTTCAGATTGCGTACAAGTTAAGTTACACAACCCTCGATTAGCCGGTTGCCTCCAACATTTACTATCCTCATCAAGAATAATCTCTAATAACAGATGCATTTTGAACACACACTAGACATTCTACAAGAACTTCCTCAACATCTCCTGCTGTAAGACACGATCTCAATGCCCACAGTTATCGCTTACAAACAAACAAACGATAACAAGAGCTGTAACGCGAAAATAAACACAAAACGCTAATTCAACTCCCTTGAGACTTGGATTGCTAAGCATCTCGTAATCCACAACTTGCCCGCAAGCAACCGCATGGAAACATTTGCCAAGAAACAACAACCCAAAAGAATCCAATTGAAAACACAGCACTTTGTAATTTCTACATACCTGTGAAGAAGAAAGCAAGTGATGGGTTCCGGAGACCTCGCAATGATCCAAGAGCAGAACTGAGACACAATAAGATTCGAGCCGAGAAGCGAAAGTTGAGACACAGAATCTGGGCACAGGGTTCCCGAAGAGGGCAGGCTAAGGTAGGGCTGATGATGAAGGTGATGAAAGGCAGAATATGGTGGTATTCTCTCGCACCGCCCGTGTCGTGGATCCCACGCTTCCTGCGCTGCGCTCCCCTTTTCAACGCTGTTTTCTCCCTCGCCCATGCCGTGGATCTCACTTTGCCACTCGCCCCACTCCATCACCGCAGCTTCATAGCATCTCATTGCATCGCACATCGCGTTCAATCCATAGCTCGCAATTCTGTTAGCAACAGAGCCGGAAGAAGATACGTTGGATAATCATTCTCTTGATTCTAGAACCATACGGAGTGTGTCTGAAAGAGGCGTCTTTAAAGGCCCACGGAAATTAGATCACACGTGTTTTTTTAGAAACAGAAATTTTACAATCTGTTTTCCTACTTTGACACTCAGTAATATGAAAGATCCATAAGTGGTCAATTGATGTGTGGTTCTCACAGTGATCTCTTCTAAATACCCAATCGGCAAGAAAGTTGTAATTTCTGGTTGTTTCATACGTATCATTTTTACATTGATTGAGGTGTTCTTTAAACGTTTCTGTCTTGTCCATCTGCTTCCTTTGACAACCGCTACTAGAGGGTAGCAAAAGTAAATAATCCATTCAGAATAGAATAATAATAATAACAATAATAAAATAAAAATAGAAGTAGCATATAGATGTTAACAAGATGCGCCAACAACCCAATAAAAGTGGTTGTTTTTTATTTTCACAATAAAAGTGAATAGAGGATGATGTGTGTTGTTGCATTGTTGAGTACAACAAATATGTTTTATTGTTGATATTCAACTTTATGTATGTATGTATGTATGTATTCTCTTTTATTATTTTTTTATTGTAGAAATTATAAAATAAAAGAAAAGGTCAAGTACCAGTACATGGCAATTACTATTGTAGTCAATTACTATTATAATGTATAATATAAAATCAAATTATTTAAATAATAAAATAAAAATTATAATTAAATTTATAATAATATCACTATATGTTATATTTTTATATTAAATATATTTAAATAAATTATCTTTAATTATAAATTTCGATTTTAATTTTTTTTTTAAATTATAAAAATATATATTCATAATGGAAATTAAATATTTTATTATAATATATAAATAATAATATTGGTTATAATTATTTAAATTATATCAAAATTATGATTTCTTTTCTTTAAAATAAATAATACAAACTAAAAATATTAATTGAGAATATAAAATTAATAGTATTACACTCTTGTTTATTATTTATTCTATATAGTTGTGATTCTATTGCTTCAAAAATAAATATTTGTTTATAATCAATTTTTAATATTTTAATATTACTTCTATTAAGACTACAATAGTAATTGCCATGAATCAATAAATATATGTACAACAATTTCTTTTGAATTAATAAAAAAATTATATTATTTAAATATCTTAAATATCTACAACCTTCATTTATCTTTTACACTCATCTTTACAAACTACATGCCTTTTTCTCCTTTAAAATGCCACTAGAACCTCTTCCATTAAGGATCAATTTGTCTTATGCAAACTTTATAAAAAGTTGCTAATTGCATGTTCTTGAGTAAGATTATGCTTTAGTATTACATTTCAAGATGGCCACTGAGAAAGTTTATTTGTAATGCAATAGTGTCATGTTGTAATACAACTATAGGATGAAAGAACAAAAGAAGACTTTTATTATAGAGAAACTTAGTTGAAGACTAAGTTACAAAGTTACTTAAAAACATATGAGGATAAAATTCACCCCTCAATTCAAATTACAAGATTGCCTCACTTAAGTAATTGGTGGTATAAAGTGAAGGAAGCAAATAGCAAGAACAAAAAGAAGAATAATTATAAAACAAGTAAAGTAAATGATATCATACAAGTGCATAATTCAAAACTAGGTCACAATTTGTTCACTGTATTTTCACCAAATAAAATATAAAAGTGAAATATAAAAGTGAAATATAAAAGTGAAATATAAAAGTGAAATATAAAAGTGAAATATAAAAATTATATTTATGAATAGATAATTTTTTTTATCTTTCTAATGAAGTAATTATGAAATAAGTTATGATAATTCAAAGATAGAAGGTAAATAATAGAAAAGTTAAATAAAATTTTTTTATCTCAAGGATAATTTGCTTAAGAGATCATGAATTCAAACCTCACCAAGGCTCATAAGTAGTGTATAAGAGTGTCCTAGAGAGGCCACAAAGCCTTAGTCTTATTCTCTTACCTACATTCAAGGTGCCACAATCCATATGGGATTTGTATACCTCACTTCCTACAAGGACTACACTAGCTACTGGTCCTCCTATTTTCTATTAGTAGATCTCATTTTTTTGCATTTCTTACTTCACTATGGTGTTCAAAAACACCCAATTAGCTTAGAAACCTTGTATGGCCTTCAAATCTTGCTCCATTTCTTCATAATGGCTCCCAAGGTGATAAAACTTATTTTTACCAATCTTCAAAATTGTTCTAAAAATTCCTAAAAAATTCTAAATAAATTTTAAATAAATTATAAAATTTTTTATTTATAATTTATAAACTTATAATTATAAATTTTATAATTTATAATTATAAATTTTTTTAATTTTTTAATTTTATATTTTATATTTTTTTATTGAATTACTTATAATTTTAAATTACAAATTATAAATTATAAATAATTTTAAATTATAATTTATTATAAAAAATCTCCAAGATAGAATAAAATATTCTTAAGTTTTATTCTATCTTGGAGATTTTTTATAATAATAAAATCAATTTAAATTCACTAAAAATCTTATTTTTTAAATAAATAACTAAAAAGACATGAGATTTTTTTTTTCATGCTTCTTTTATCTATTAAGTAATATTTATATGTTTCTAATAAGTAGTACATGGAGATAGAAGGCCAATGTAGATATTGATCTCAATAACTAAATATTAATTCTTATAATTAAGAGAAAATACTAAATCAACTAAGATAATTGCCTCCAAGACTTACTATGACTCTATTTCTTCTTTGCTAATACTATTTTTCTTTATTTAGCATCCTCTAAACACATCTTTACTTCATAATTGTAGTTTTGATATTCTAAATATATTCTTTTGTCTTAAAACCATTAATGAATTAATTTAATGACTTATAAAAAATATAAGTAATTAAATAAAAAAAATAGAGAAGTAATAAAAATATTTAGTGTTAATACTATTTTTTTATTAAAAAAAATTCTATTTACTTTGTAGGGCCATAAACAAAATAAAACAAAATAGATTAGTAAAATTAATACTATAAGTATCTTCAAGTCAAAGTTAAGGATAGTTTTTAGTAAAAATTATCTAAGAAACCTCTAGATTGATACCCAAGGAAGGCCAGTTGTGAACTAGAGTTGAAATTAAATCATAGAATATAAAATTTTACGCCTACGGCAGGTGGGAATTTCTTTGGTTGATCAAAGAATGAGATTTGAGAGCAAATTTTAGAAGGTTTCTTTGAAAATTGGTTTTAAGTGTTTTAGATAAATATTTACTTTGTAAGAGCTTTGTAAAATCAAGGTTGATTTGGGTGACTTTGGTTTTTATAAAATAAAAAGGGATTTACATTTTTGAGCACTTTAAGAATTTGGTTATAGATCTATAGGTGAAATTTTGTAGGATTGTGATTATAATTGTGTTGAATGCATACTATAAGTTTGAGTTTGATCTAATAGTTCAATTAAAGATTATTGAAATTCAAGTGAGTTGAGGTCTCAATAATTGGGTTTTGAGGATTAGTGAAGATTTCTAAGATATCTAGCTATTTACTAGTTGAATTGAGATGAAAATTATTTATATAGATAGTAGACTTGATTTTCTATCTGTATGTGAATTTTGAAAGCAATTTAATAATACAAAAAGACAATATTAGTACTAGGAGATTAGCATTAAGATTGGAAAAGGAGGCCAACCTATACCCGAGCAAAATTTTAGACTTGTCTTTTATTTGATGAGTGAAATCTTCTTCAAAATTTTTATGCATGTTGTCAACTTAGTTGTTAAAAGGTATATAAATATTGAGCTGAAATCAATAGTTTAATCATTAGCTATTGAAGCTTCAATTTGCTATAGAATTGTTAAGATTTGGTTATGATTTCATTATGGTTTATTTAGGATTTAAAATTTGATTATTACTTTATTAGAGTTTATTTAGGATTTAAGATTTGATTGAGATTTGATTAGAATTTATTTAAAATTTAAGATTTAATTTTAGATTTTATTAAAATTTGACTAAAAATTGACTAGGATTTAATTTTGAATTTTATTTAGGATTTGACTTAGGATTTGACTTAAGATTTGATTATGATTTGATTTAGGATTTTAAATTAGGATTTGATTCAAAATTTAATTAAGATTTGATTTAAGATTTGATTATGATTTGACTAAGATTTGATTAAGATTTGATGAAGATTGTATTATGATTTATTTAGAATTTGATTAAAATTTAATTGAAATTTATTTAGGATTATATTAGGATTATTAGATTTTTGATTAGTTATAATATATAAGTATATCTTTTACAACCAAGTACTTGGTACATTTTCAAACAAGACGATATGTAATATAATAATATAGAAGGAATTTATAAGTTATAATTGACAAATATCTGCCAAACTTTAATATGATTGAATCATTATCCATTCTTATTACATAATAATTTTGGACAAGATAATAATAAGAGCTAGACCTTATAAATCAAATTCTCTCATTATAACCATATTGCCTTATTAGATATGGTAAGCCATCCGTCAATGTGTCGTCTTTTAGCCGCCAATCTCAAATCCATCAAAAAGATGATTTTTGCCAATATACAAACTAAACAAATCACATCTACACTTTATTTAGCTAATAACAATAAGTAAGTCATTGCAAAGACAATATACAATACAAAATTATATTTGTGCAAATTCAAGTTATATAAGCATATATTAATAAAAATATTATTAGATGATATTTTCACAAGTAATTATCAATATGAATACAAAAAGAACAAAGAAGGCCATGTAATCTATGCATTTATTATCCATTTATAGACCATCAAATTTTTTAGATTATTTTTGTTAGTATTCATTATGGATTTGAAAAATAAGACAAATAAGTTCAAATTTCTATTTTTTAATATTGTACAGGTTCCAAGCCTTTTGACATTGTTATACATTTTGTACTTTTGAGATTAAAGTAGACTATCTTTGGACAGTTAATTGCATATATAGAACATTACAAATTAGACCAATAATAGTTTTGATAGACAAAAAGTTGGCACTAATGAATGTTTTAGCTACCATCTTTTTTAATATCAAGAATCTTTTATGTAATTAATACATTAACAAAAATATTTTTACATATTATTGCAATACGTTTAAAGATGATGAAGAATGAAAGGTGGTCATATTAAATTGGAATATCTTAATATAATTTGTTGATATTGCTACTTTGGTAGTAAAGTAGCTATCTTTTAAGATAGAACATATTGTACATATTTAGATACTTTAGTACATCAAGACAATATGACTATTATATAAGAAGAAATTTGCCTAATCATAGACTTTTAAGTTTTTATACCTTGGCAATGTAAACTCAGCTTAGGCTAAAAGAACCCATTTAATATTAAAGTGATATATTCAAACATCAATTGGAGATTTCAAATCTATCTTTGAAAATATACAATTGGTATAAGAATGCTTATATTGGGAGTTCTTGATTCAATTGAAAAATACAAAGATTTAAATACCACAAATATTTATTGGATCTTTCTACAAAGAAGTAATAACAAAGGTTTTCAAGTTTGTATTGAATCTTGTCTATGGCCATATTTCTTTGTAGTAGTAACCAAAAACAATAAGTTATTACTAGATCCATGTACAAATAAATTTTCACTAATGATAGGTCTAGTGTAAAAAATATAAGAATACAAAATAAGAAATTTAAAATAAAAAGAGATTTTAAGAAGAAATTAATAAAGACTTGAATTATCCAGATGAATATACAAATAATACTAAAAAAGATAAACTAGAACTCCAAGAGATGCATTGTTGAGATTGAAGAATTCTTTAGCCTTGATTCCAATATATATTCCTATGTAAGAAGCTTTTTGAATAATTTCCATGAAGTTAAGAAGCTTTTTGAATAGCTTCTATCAAATTAAGAAGCTTCTTGAGCTCTTTCTACCACCTTGAAAGCTTCTTGAGGTCTTTCTACTAACTTGAAAGCTTCTTGAGCTCCTTCTATTATTTAAAAAATCTCTAAAATATTTTAAAAGGTTTTTTAAACTTTTGAAGTATATATCTCTAATATCACCCTTTTTTTAGCAACAAGTTCTAAGAGGAGCTCATAACTTTGAAAATTTTTCTACATATATAAAAAATTAAAAATATATTACATCAATGAAATTACATATTCTATTTTTTATTCTTAGCTAATATATTCTATTGGTCTTTGAAGAAATTGCCTATAACCTTGAGCTAGTACCTCCATTGTTGAAACATCCCATTCAAAGCTTTGATCTTCATTGAGGCCTTTTAAACATCTTCTAAACAAGATCTCATGCTTAATAGAATTACCTTTCCAAGCTCAAGCAATATCACTAAAGCTCAAGCATTAAAATCAAAACTTGCATAGATGGATGTTGCTCCTAATGGCTCCAACTATGGTTGTATTTAGTATTAAAATGTATCGTCCTTACTTTGCTCAATTAAAGGTTGTGAAAATTGCACTAATTTTTTTGAAACTTGCATAATGAGTGAATCTTCTAAATCTTCTTTTACTAAATCTTTCAATATTTAAAGGTTTGATATAGTGACTAATTTGCTTCTATAATTCTATTTTATCTTCAAACTGATGATTACATATTAATGAAGGCTTTGGTTTGATTCTCTCTTTCTTATAAGTATTCCTTGAATCCAATCTTTACCAAAAATTTATCATCAAATACATTTGGATTTGTGGAGATAGAATAAATAAAATTCCTGTATCTTTTGAGGTATATTGATAAGATTATTGGCTAATTCCTATATGTATTCATTGATATTATAGCTATACTAATGAATAAGATATTCTAATTTGTCCCACTTGTGATATGAATCAAGTATCTTTTCAACCTCGTATTTTCCATGATTTTTGATTTTGATATTAGGTGGTAATTATTGTACTCCTTCCAAAATATGTGACTTTCTATAAGGCTCTAAAAGAAAGATATGAAAAATTAGATGTATTTTTATAAAAGATGATAATTCTAAGCAATATGTCACAAGATTAATTTGTTTCTAGATGGAAAATGGTCCTAATCTTTGATAGTTTAACTTATCCCATTGCCGCTTGGTCTTAATATTTCATCCAAAAAGTTATATTTTATTTTTAATATGAAAAGCATGTAATTGATTCTTGAATTTATTTGCGGATGCCTTGTAAGGATCTTGAGCTGTTTGTAATTGAAGCTTCAAGAATGTTTAGTAGTGTGATAGATGCTTTACAAATCCTTTGAATACTGGATTGTTATTCTTTGGCATACTCTATAGATCAAATTTTAAATGATATCCATAATTGGAATTAAATGATGTTTGTTCAATTGAGGCATAAACAGTATTATTTTATACAAACTCTACTAATGATAGATACAAGATCCAATCATCTTGTTGATAGTTGATGTGGCATTATAAATATAGCTCCAAAATTTGATTAACTCATTTTATTTGGTCATCAGTTTAAAAATAAAAAGTTAAAAAAAATACAATATCTATCTTCAATATTTTGAAAAGATATTTCTAAAACTTAGATACAAATTGGAATCCTTAATCAGATACAATATCATCCGATAGGCCATAATATCAATATATATTGTCAAGAAAGAGCCTTGTCATTTTTTTATTAAAAATAATCTTCTTATAAAGAATAAAATAAGTTATCTTTATAAGTCAATCAACTACTACAAGGATGTTGCCTAATGAATTGGATGGTGGTAGATTTGTGATGAAATCCAATGAAATAAAAGACCATGACCATCTTTGAAGAAACAAGGATTGTAAGAATCAATAAAGGCAATGTCAAGGATTCTTGGACCTTGAACAAATGTTACAAGAGAGCACAAAGTCCTTCATAGCCTTCTACATTTGAAGCCACCAAAAGTCTTAGGAAATAAGTTTCAAAGTCTTATTAAATTCAAAATGACTTACAATTAGAAAGTCATGGCGAGATTAAAGAATATAAAGTCATATTGGTCCTTCTAGAATATACAAATATTTTTTAAAATATAGAAGGTCTTCTTCAAGTTTGAACTTATTAACATTTTTATTGAAACAACACTTGATATTAAGGGCCAAGGCATCATTAGTGGTTGCAACATGCACCTTATTAAAGAAACTAGAATTAATAGATATCAATGGAATAGTGGTGCAAAGGCAAAATTGCTCCAACCTTAATAAAATTACATATTATTGATCAAATGTTACCTCTCTTGTCTTTGGTATAAGATATGCTCTCTTTTATAAAGCATTGGATAATTCTTGTTGCTTCCTTAGACAATAAGTGATAATAAAATTAAATTGAAATAATAACATATTCTATTGAATTTGACAATAAATAACAATCTGAGTTGATATAAAATATTCCAAGTTCTTGAGATTTGTATATACAATCACAAAATTCATTGTTCCTTCAAGAAAATGATGCCATTTTTTAAAAGAATTCATAATAACAAAGAGTTCTTTATTATAAATTTTGTAATTAATTTTGGCAACAAAAAACTTTTGAAAATAAAATGCAATACGATGCAGTTTATTATCTATATCCATTTGTAAAAGTATAGCTCCTAATGCAAAATTAGAAGCATCGATTTCTATGTAAAATGCCTTTGTAAAATCTAAATGTATTAAGATTGGAGCTAAAGTGAATGCTATCTTGAAATCTTTGAATATTTTTTTTACTTGAGGTCCCTACTCCAATTTGAGTAAGAAGGGTGGCAATTTGAGAGTAATTTTTGATGAAGATTCCAATGAAGTTGACAAATCCAAAAAAACATTGTACATCTTTTGTAATCTTTGAAATGACCCACTATATAATTACCTCCATCTTTTTAGGATCTATCATCAAGTTTTCAATAAATATGATAAATTTTGAAAATTCTATCTTTAATTAATGAAATATACATTTTTTTAGCTTGACATACAAATTTGTATCTTGTAGCTTTTATAATACCAATTTTATATATTCTTCATATTTTTCCAAATTTTTTTAATTAAATTAAGATATCACCAAGATAAATCATTATAAACTTATTTAAATGCTCTCAAAAGATATCATTCATTAAATGCTGAAAGATAGCAAATATATTTGTTAAATTTGCAAGGCATGACATTATATTAAAAATATCTATACCTTGTCTAAAATATAGTCTTCTATTTGTCTTCTTTCTTGATCCATACTAAGTTGTATGCTCGACAAAGATCTATCTTGATATAGATTTTGGTTTAATTAAGTTATTTCAAAAGTTTTAAAATTAACAGTAGTCGATAATAATTATTCATTGTTATCTTATTCAATCTCCAATAATCAATATATATATACAAAAAACAATCATTTTTCTTCACAAAGAGTATAGGCACTATTATTAGAGACTTTAAATGCTTGATGAAGTTCTTTGCAAGATTTTCATCAATACAATCTTTTAACGGTGAAAGATCATTTTATAAAAGGTTATAAATTGGGCCAAAAAGTGATTGCATTCTTTTTCAAAGATCTATGGTATAATCATATAATCAGTGCTCTAATAATATTTAGGGATTTGTTTTTTTAAAAACATCTTAAAATTTATTATATTGCTTTGAAATACTTATCGATGAAGTTATATCTTTTTTTAATTAAAGTCACATAAATAACAAATGATGTACCTTCTTTGGCCAATCTTATAAAGGCCCTTGCTTCAATAAATAAAAACTTATCAATTTGTGATTTTTTAAAAAGTTTTTTTAATAGAAATTTTTATTAAAAATATCATTCTTTGCAATCTCTAATTTAAAATGGATTATACTTTTCTAACTAAGAAAGTCTGAGAATGATAGGATTTGAAGAAGTCCTGATAATGTTGAATATAATTTGATTGCTATTATTAATAACATATAGTTTGGTGGTTCACAAAATTTTCTAGAATATTTTAAAGATTTTTGAATAAATGATAGTCAGTTGAGAAGCTTTTTAGTTGGTAAAAGTAATTCAAGAAGCTTTTTAGTTAGTGGAAGGAATTCAAGAAGCTTCCAAGTTAGTGGAAGGAGCTCAAGAAGCTTCCAAGTTGGTAGAAGAAATTCAAGAAGCTTCCTATTTAGAACTGCAAAGATTGAAGGAGTTATTACAAAACTTTATAATGCTGTAACATCCAGAGTGCTACAATCTAGACTACACCTACCTCCAACTTTTGTACTTGAGGAGGCAATATTATCTATGCTATGCCAAAAAAATCCACTTGTTCAATAATGTAAGGAGCCTCGAGTTAGTCTTCTAGAGAATTATGATGGTATATGTTCAAAGTTTCAAAGATTTATCAATCAAATTTGATTAATAATGATCTTATAACTTGATACTTATCTGACAGAAGAATCTCAGGTTGGATTGGTTGAAACCTTGCTTATGGAAAAAGCATTATTATAATTTGCTCCCTTATTTAAAAAGAAATCATCAATTTTGAGCAACTTCGAAATTTTCATAGAAGCATTGATAAAAATATTTGGAGAACCTGACAAGGCTCGTTGAACAACAAGTAAGATTTGAACATTGCATTGTCGTATTATAATTGCTTACAGTATGTAGAAATTAATTAAAATATATAATATATTCATAAATTCTAGTATGTATTAGAATAATTAATAAAATATTTAAAAGAGTTGGTATAAGAAATTTTATTTTGTTTTTTTTTATTTAGTTTGGTTATGGTGTTTAAATTATATAAGACCAAAATGTTTAGTATAGAGCCTTGAGAAGCAATTGGAATCCAAAGAAGAAGAGTTAAACTATTAAAAGGCCTATTTGGAAGGATGAAGATAAACTATGAATGAATGAAGACAAGGGGTGACGTTCTTCATTCCTATTGGTCAATAGTCATGTCCAATAGGCTTTGAAGAGACTGCATGCAAGGAGAAGAAGGATTTTGATAACTTTAAAGAAAGCATTTGAAATTCAAAGAATAGAATTATAAAACTTATTTTTTATACTATAATTTTGGTATAAAATTTGAGAGATTTGGAATTTTTATGAGGGAGAAAAAGGCGCTTGAAATTAAGGTACACAAAGAGTATCTACTATCACTCTTTTGAGAATTTGAGGAGTTGTACAAGAGCTTTTGGAGATTGAAAGATGCGACTAGAGAGCTAATTTTAAGATCTATATTTTATATGGAAGAATTGCTATATTTAAAGTTTTGAAGAAGGAGGTATTAAGAGTCAAAGATAGCAAATCAAATTCCAAGGTAGTAAATAGGCCATTTTATTGATAGTGATGGATTTTGCTATATTTTAAGCTTTTAGACGAATTTTTATCCAAAACTTTTCAAAAAAGTGTAATATTATGTTAAAAGGGTATGTATCAAAATTTTATAGTATTTAAACTTTTAATTTGTGAGATATAAAGAATTTAGTATACTAATATTTATAAACAAGGATTTGAAGCTACTTTTAGGATTTTTACGATATCTAAAGATTAATAATGAATTAATGATTAAAATTTATTATATAAGCTATTAAAAATACATCAATATTTTATATAAATTTTAAGTAGATTTGGACAATTAAATTAAGAGTTATAGATTATTTAAGTTTGAAAAGAATCCCCCCTCCTACGAATGAATGAGGTTTTAGAATATTTTGTTATATTTTGAGTGTTTTGTGAAATATGACTTATATATTGGATATAATAGCCCTATAAGAAAGACTTTTATATAAATTTGAGGTTTTTATTATTTTAAATCTTGATTGAATAATTAGTGATAGCTAAAAGCCCAGCACTTTTTTGAGGCAAATTCTCTCTACCACAACAATATCAAAAGGCACACTTTATACCAGTCTATATATCTAATTTTAGATAATTAGTATATAATATTAATTGGGATGAAGAAGCCCTAATGAATCAATTCTATTGGAAATTAAAAGATAATATAAAAGATTTGTTATTGCCGCTTATAGATCCATAATCACTTTATGAAGCTATTAACCAAGCCGTAAAACATAATAATTGATTATTTCAATGTCATTAAGATTAACGTTCATGGGCTTCAACAAGACAACATACAATCTGATATATCCCTACTATATTGACAAGCATTATAAATTCACATTCAAAAGCAAAAGACGTGTAACTTAATACAGTATGTTTTAAACTTCTCAATCTATAAAAAAAGAAGTGTCTGATGGAAGAAAGTCTATGCTTGTATTGTGGCGAAGAAAGCTACAAGAATGGCAATTGTTCAAAGAAACAAAATTGATATATTATCAAAATGAGGAGTACAATTATTCAAATAAAAAACCAATGTTCAGCCATAGTAGGGGTTGTGCGATTAGACAATCCAATATTTCAAAACTATTTAAGTTCCTTTCTTTTTACTCAACTTGCTCATTGTTTTACAAATCTTTTATACTTTGGTCTTCAAAAGCTTTAGATGGCAACTTTGTTGGATTTGGAGGTGTCCACTTGTTTCGTAGATGAGACATTTACTAAACTATATAAAATTCTTCTAGTACAAAAATCCAAACCTATTCATATAGAAATAAAAGATAGACCATCTTTATCCTTTGGTAATATCATTCATAAAACCTCGCTTATAGAAGTATCATTTAATGATCATAGTAGCTAAATTGTATTCAATATCATTAGAATTCCTTCAAATCTTATTATTCTTGGATTGTCTTGGTTGAAAAAGCATAATCCATCTATAGATAGGAGGTTGCAAAGAATAACATTTTTGATAAAAATTCCTGCAAAACAATTCATAAAATGTCACAAATTGGTAAGCCTTTATTTGTTGGAGTAAGAGCTTTTATAAGATCGGCCAAAGAAAGTACACTGTTTGTTATTTATGCAATTCCAATTAAAGAAGATATGACTTCATCGATAAGTATTCTAGAGCAATATAACAAATTTCAAGATATTTTTCAAAAGAAGAATGTTAATATATTAATAAAGCACCGACCATAAGATTGTATTATAAAGCTTTAGGAAGGAACACAACCATCTTTTGGCCTAATCTATAATCTTTTTTAAAATGAGCTTTTGACGTTGAAGGATTATATAGATAAAAACCTTGCAAAGAATTTCATTAAGTATTCAAAGTCTCTAACAAATGCATCTATATTTTTTGTGAAGAAGAAGGATGGTTCTTTATATAAGTGTATTGATTATCAAGGATTGAATAAGATAACAATGAAGAATCATTATCCACTACCATTAATCTCAGGACTTTTAAAATAGATTTGTTAAGCCAAGATTTATATTCAAATAGATCTTTGTAGAACATACAACCTAGTACAAATCAAGGAGGGAGATGAATGGAAGACCACATTTTGGATAAGATATAGATATTTTGAATATAATGTCATGCCCTTTGGACTAAAAAATGTACTCGCTATCTTTCATCATTTAATGTATGTCATCTTTTGAGAGTACCTAGATAAGTTCATGGTAATCTATCTTGATGATACCTTGATCTACTCAAAAAATCTAAAGGAACATGAGGGGCATGTCAAGTTGGTATTACAAAAGCTATGACATATAAGTTTGTATATCAAAGCAAAAAAATGTGTATTTCATCAACTTAAGATAGAACTTTTGGAATACATCGTATCTATTGAAGGTTTGATAATGGATCCTAAGAAGGTAGAAACGGTTATGCAATGGGCTATTCTGAAGATTGTGAGAGATACATAATATTTTTTTAGATTTGTTAACTTTTATTAAATCTTTATAAAAAATTATTCTCAAGTTGCTGCCTTTCTTATTCAATTGACATATAAGAATAAGTTAGAATGGGGGCCTCAAGTAGGGAAGATATTTTAAGACCTCAAGACGACGTTTATCACAACTTCAATCTTGGTGCATCTAGACTTTACAAAAATATTCTACATGAACACTGATGCTTCAGATTTTGCATTAAGGGCCATACTTTCACAAATGGATATAGACAATAAAGTCCATCCTATTGCATTTTATTTTTAAAAATTCTCTACTGTCAAAATTAATTATAAAATCCATGATAAGGAGCTTCTTAATATTATGGATTTTTTTTAAGAATGGCATCATTTTCTTAAAAGAACAATGCATCCTATGACTATATATACAGATCACAAAATTTTGGAATATTTTATGTCAACTAAGATTTTTAATTGTTGCCAAGCTCGATAGAATGTGTCACTATCTCGATTTAACTTTGTTATTATTTATTAACTTGAGAAGCAATAAAGATTGTTTGATTTTTTATTGAGAAGATTATATCTTGTATTAAAAATAAGGGAGGTAATATTTGATCAACAATATGCAATTTTGTTGAAGCTAGAGCAATTTCACCTTTGTGCTACTATTCCATCGACATCTATTAATTCTAATTTCTTTAATGAGGTGCATGTTGTAACCACTAATAATCCTTTGGTCCTTGATATCAAGAGTCGCTTCAATAAAAATGCTGATAAGTTCAAGCTTGAAAAGATCTTTTATATTTTGAAGAATATTTGTATATCTCAAAAAGACCAATATGACTGTGCGTTCTTCAATCTTGCTATGACTTTCCAACTGCAAGTCACTTTGGATTTAATAAGACCTTGGAACTTATTTTCTAAGATTTTTAATAGCCTTAAATGTAGAAGGCAATGAAGGACTTTGTGTTCTCTTACAATATTTTTTCAAGGTCCGAAAATTCTCAACATTGCTCTTATGGACTCCTATAATCCTTGGATGTTCTAAGATGGTTATGATTTTCTATCTCAATGGATTTTATCATGGATCTATCACCATCCAATTCATTAGATATCATCCTTATAGTGGTTAATTAGTTTATAAAGATGGCTTATTTCATTCCTTGCAAAAAGACTGTATCTAATGAAGAAATGACAAAGCTTTTTTTTAACAATATATATGAATATCAAATGATATTGTTTCTAATCGAGGATTCCAATTCATATCTAAGTTTTAAAAATATCTTTTTGAAATATTGAAGGTGGATATTAAACTTTCTTTGGCTTTCTATCCTCAAACTAATAGCTAAACAAAATAAATTAACCAAATTTTGGAGCAGTATTTATAATGCAATATTAACTATCAACAAGATGATTGAATCTTGTATCTACTATTAGCGGAATTTGCATATATTAATATTATTTATGCCTTAATTCAACAAACACCATTTTATTCTAACTATGGATATCATCTAAAACTTGATCTATGGAATATATCAAAGAACTACAATCCAACAGCTCAAAGATTTATAAAACATCTATCGTAATACCAAATAATGTTGAAGCTTCAATTGTAAGTAGCTCAAGATGCTTATATGACATCTATAAATAAATTTAGAAATCAATCGCCTACTTTTCATATTGGAAATAAAGAATGGCTTCTTCGACAAAACATCAAGACCAAGTGGCCATGTGATAAGTTGAATTATTAGAGACTAGGACCATTTTCTATCTAAAAACAAATTAATCTAGTGGCATATTGCTTGGAATTATCATCTTCTATAAAATTACATCCAATTTTTTATATTTTTCTTTTAAAAATCTTATAGAGAGTTATACATTCTAAAAAGTATACAACAATTGCCGTGTAGTATCAAAATCAAAGACCATAAAAAATATGAGGTTGAAAAAATACTTGATTCATCACAAACATGGAACAAATTGAAATATCTTGTTTATTGGTAAGATTATAATATTAATGAGTGTACATAGGAATTAGCCAAAAATCTAGTTAATGCGCCTCAAAAGATATAAAATTTCATTAATTTTATTTCTACAAATCCAAATGTATTTGATGATAATTTCTTGGTGAAGATTGGATTCAAGGAATATTTATAAGAAGGGGAGAATTAAACTTAAGCCTTCATTAATATATAGTTATCTATTCTAAGATAGAATAGAGTAGTAGAAGTAAGTAAGGCACCATGTCAAACCTTCAAGCATTGAAAGAACAAGATTCAAAAGATTCATTTGCCATACAAGCTTTAAATAAACTTGTCTAATGTTCATAACCTTCAATTGAATAAAGTGAAGATGATATATTTTAGCACCAAATACAAGCTTGGTTGGAGCCACTAAGAGCAAGATCCAACCAAATAAGTTTTGATTTTAATGCTTGAACTTTAGTAATACTGCTTGAGCTTAGAAAAGTGAATCCTTTAAATCCTAAGATCTTATTTGGAGGGTATTTTGAAGGTTGTAATTAAGATCAAATCCTTAGATGGGATATTTCAACAACGGAGGTACTAGCTCAAGGCCATAAGCAATTTCTTTGAGGACCAATAAAATCCATTGTCAAAAATGAAGAACATACTATATAATTTTATTAGTATAATGTATTCTTCATATTTTATATATATAATAAGATTAAACTCCTCTTAGAACTTGTTGCTAGAAAAAAAAGTGATGTTAAAAATATACACTTTGGAGGTTCACAAAACCTTCTAAAATATTTTAGAGATTCTTGAATAAATGAAAGTCAATTGAAAAGCTTCTTAGTTGGTGGAAGTAGCTTAAGAAGCTTCTTTGTTAGTTGAAAATCTCAAGAAGCTTCTAAGTTAGTGGAAGGAGCTTAAGAAGCTTTCCAATTGATAAAAGAAGCTCAAGAAGCTTCTTAGTTTGATAGAAATCACTCAAGAAATATCCTAAATAAAGGTTTTTATAGGAGTCAAGGTTGAAGTATTTTTCAATTTTAACAAAATATCTCTTGGAGTTCCTAATTGACTTTTCTTGATGTTATTTATGTACTCATTCAATTAATTCAAATTCTTATTGGTTTCTTCTTCAAATCTTGTTTCTAATTCAAGTCTCTTAATTTTATAATATTGAATTGTCCAGCCATACAATTCCTATTATAACTTTACATCTTTGATTTTTGAATGATTTTCTCATATTTTTAATGATGCATTGATTTTTTATATCTTCTACTTCTAAATATACATATTAAAAAGATATTGATGTTTCCATTATATTATAGTGAGGTTGGAGCTCTCTTGTACGACTCTCAGATCAAAATTCAAAAAGCTAATTGTCATACTTCACAGAAAAATCAATTGCTTGACTCAATGTCTGAGGATTGGATAAGTTGAGCATCAATTTTTTTATCTCATATTATAATCCATAGAAAAATTAGCTAATGAGTGCAACATCATCCCACTTGGCATCAATTGCTAGTTGTCAAAATTGTGAAGTATATAATGTCATTGATCAATTGTCTTATGTAAACCAAGTTCACCCACCTTTAATTGCATTTAGTAGTTAGGTGGATTTACTTCACTTACATGTAGATAAGGTAGTTTTTAATAGTTATGTTTATATATTTATTTATATTAATAAATAAATATATATATATATATATATATTATGCAATTAATCACACACAAGTTATTTCACTAAACTCCAAGCAATGGACTTTTACTTCATATTAATTGTCAAAATATTTGATTATTAAGTTAGCCCTCATTAAAGGCTAAAAAAGCACCCTTAGACCCTTTAATTCTGATTTTTCCAAGTATATTCCATTACTACATCTTAAAAGCTTTCCATAGACATAAAATTCATGCAAAACGGTTAAGAATTACAAAAGTTATGAGATCTCAAAGTTCTGTGATATGTATTCATCCATTTTTACATCCAATTCATTAATTTTCATTCATCCTATAATATTCATTCATTTTAAGTTTTTTCATCTAAAAACTTCATCCAATATTTAATTTCATCCATCCATCATTGTCATCCTTCCATCATCCCTCCGACCGACCATCATCCATTCATCCACTAATACATCCATCCAACTTCAACTGCACTTACAATTTATCTCTAAGAAAAATTAGAATTATGTGTCTAGACTTTGAAAATTTCTAACTAATTCAATTCAACTTGGAATTGAACGTTCCATATACCATTGGAAAGCTGATCCAATGTACTATCAAGAAAAATATCAAACTTATGTAATAGACTCACCTTGCTCCATCGGCCTTGCTCCAACAGCCACCATTTACAAACTCACCTAAATTTGTAATTAAACTTTGAAAATTGATAAGTCATTCAATTTTTCTCCAAATTTGACAATCAAGACATTTTTATAAATTTATTGAAGTCTTTTATAAGGAAAAATCATCAACTTAGCTGTCCTACCTTACCTCAGACCCACAGCCCCGTAATAGCACACATAGGTAGTAACCGCAACCCAGCTATGCTCTAATCTTTGAAAAATCATATCTCACTCATTTTTTAACTAAATCATATGCTATAAATAGCTTTAGAAAGCTACTAAAAAGATCTACCAGAAAAACTATATAAACCAAAGATATTAACTTACTCCAAGACGCCAAATTAGATCTAGTTTCCCCAATCCGAATCCATACCTCAAAATCTTCTTCACTCTTAAAAATTCATAACTTCTTGTACACACCACCAAATTACAAATAGAAAATGGCTATGGAAAGATAGAAGAGAGATATATAAGAAAAAAATATTGAATCTTTTATTTAACATTAAAACTTGGCCTATTGGCTGACAATAGCCAAGGAGGTCTCACACCTCAACTCCAACACAAAAAAAACCTTCTTAATTATATTCTAAGAGACTAAAAGAGGGGAAAACACCCACAAACATCCACACATATCTACACATGCCTCCTCAAAGAGAGAGATTCTAAAGCAAGAAGGAGAGAGAGAGAGTGAAGGAAGAGGAGGGGCAACCATCTAAAGCCACTCCTTCAAATCCTAGCCGCCAAGCCTCCAAAGTCATAGGAAGAACCCTAAATCATCCCCTTTTTGACTTTTGATCCAAATGGCCAACTTTTCAACCATACAAAGGGCTGATCCTCCTTATCCACGTCCCTTTTCATCCTTTCTATTTATTTCTAACTCCAAAAATTATCTACCAATGGTCTCCTTGACTCCCACTTCGTAGTTTTTTATTTTTTTTTATTTTTTTATTTTTTTTCTAGCACAATTTCATAAAAGCTTTTACGAGCTTGGCTCTATGGCCTTTAACATACCTATCAACTAATTTTATAAAAACTCACACAATTCTTTTATACTTTATTAATTCTAACTTTCAATGGTAAAAATCCATATTCTCTAATAAAATAATTCTAATTCACTAATTCTCTTAAAAATTCTTATAAATCCATATTTTTTCTTCTAATATTTAAATAAAACTGTTTCTAACAACATATCTTATAACTACACCTTTTTATACTAACATTTGTTTAAATTTTATTTTATTTTTTTTTTTTATTTTTTTCTTTTTATAAAAATTAGATCAATAAATATGTGAGACATGAAAGTGCGCTCACGCCTTGTCACAAGATAGAGATTTTGTTGGTTGCAGCACAAATTGCATCATGTTCTCTATATATAGATCAAAATTTTATTAAAAATATTTCCAAATTATCTAATATTGGATCACTTCATTCAAGAAAGGATAAAAACCACAATAAGGCAGAGCCTATGAGTAGCATTCTAATAAATCTAACTTGTAACCTTTGAGTTAGATAACTTTAGGATTGAAGTTCAATCTCCAATTGTATTTGATTGATGAATCCTTGAAGCTTAGATATAGTGCCATCAAACTTCTCCGACAAACTAATTTTTGATTCTTTGGTGTTCAATTATAGGTGAAGTGGTATGGCTTGAAATAACTCTAATCATCTCTAAGTCTTCATTTTCTGCTAATCTTGTTGCTCTTTGTCGTGGTACATTGAATTGATGCATTATGAGTATTAGTTCTCTCATTTGCTCTTACATTTGTGCCATTACGCTCTTCATTTTAATAAGCTCTGTTATAATAATAAAATAGAAAAAGAAAAAAATCTCTACTCTCACTACAAAATAAAACATTGAAGAACAAAGAAAAAAATTCTAAGAAAAATATCTATTTAAAAGTGGTTAATCTACAACTTCTAATATGCTTATGTCTTATTAAGAAAAAAGAGTAATCCACTCTAAATTAAAAAAAGAGTAATCCACTCTAAATTAAAAAAAGATAAAGCTTTGATAATATAATTATACTCTTATCAATCTACCAAAGACACAAGCTGAAAATAAATGCATAAGTTAGTCGAAACTATACCAAAAGAAAATGAAAAAATAAAAATAAGGAAGTATGTATATTCAAAGGAAATTGAAATAGCTATTGCTAAAGACTAGAAAATATAAGAGATTCTTGAACAAGACTAGAAGTAAGAAAAGAGTTGACAAGAGTGAAGAAGACTTTACTCTTCTCTCTATATATACTCTTTATTTAAGAATTACGTGGCGGCATTCTATAGGACCTTCAAAACGTATCTAATTTTTAAGATACATATCAAACTTGCAAGATAAGTTTCCTACATGTGTACCACATATTTAGCTTGTTCCACAAGCTATCAACATGTGCAACACATGGCTAGCTTGTTCCAAAAGCTATCAATATATACAACACGTGGCTAGCTTGTTGGCCAAGTTTATAACCTACCAATCACCTATAGACATGTATAAAAGTGATTCCATGTCTATGAAGCTTCTACAAAAGCTTTTCTATAAGATATTATCAAATTTATCTACTTCCATCAATCTATATTAACTATATAATTATTAGAATAAATCTTATGTCCGTGACAAGAACCATTATCAATCAAATTTGGTTAACAAATCCTTGGAACTTTAAGCAAGTACCATCATATTTTTCCAAAAGACTAACTTAAGGCTTCTTACGTTGTTGAATAGGTGGATTTTCTTAGTGTAATTTAGGTAGTAGTCCATCTTCAAGCACGAAAGTTGGAGGCGGGTGCAATCTAATTTGTGGTATTCTAAATAATACGTCATTATGAATCATACTAATGTCTTGATCTTTAGCTATTCTAAAAATAAAATAAAAAAATCTATAAAAATATAATATTAATTTAAAAATTGATAATGTGCAACCTCTAAAATGGTTTAAGACTTTTAAGGAGAGGAGTAATCGGTTCTCTCATAAAAGGAATAAAGTTCTAATATTGTAATGTAAAAAATATCAATTTAGAGGATGGTAATTTGCAATCCCTAAAGCACTAGTATACCTTCAAAAAGAAGAATAATCTACTCTCTAACAAGAAAGATCAAACTTTGATATTTAAAATAAAGTCAGTCTCAACAAACTATCAAAGATATAAGAATACAAAACATGAGACTTGAATTGGAAAGACATTTCAAGAAGAAATCAATAAGAATTTGAATTATCTAGATGGGTATACAAACAACACGAAGAAAGGTGAGCTAGAACTCCAAGAGATACATTGTTAAGACTAAAGAATTCTTCAACCTCGATTCTAATATATACCTTTGTTTACAAAGCTTCTTCAGTAGCTTCTATCAAACTAAGAAGCTTCTTTAGTAGCTTCTATCAAACTAAGAAGCTTCTCAAGCAACTTCTACCAACTTGAAAGCTTCTCAAATTTCTTCCACTAACTAAAAAATTTCTAGAATATTTTAAAAGATTCTGTAAACTTCCGAGATGTATGCCTCTAACATTTATCATATACTCACAAAATCTCATTGATGATCTTAAAGGTGAATGATTTTTTAATATTATTATAATTTCATAAATATTAGTGGTTTTAGAATTGCCTCCAACTACACACAAATACAATGCCAAGCAAAGAAGATAATTTGGATTCCTTGATTAGTACTATGTATTAGAAACATACACTTTGGAAATTCACAAAATCTTTTAGAACATTCTAGAGATTCCTGAATTAATGAAAGTTGGTTGAAAAGCTTCTTAATTAATGAAAATAGCTCAAAAAGCTTTGCAGTTATTAGAAAGAGCTCAAGAAGCTTCTCAATTAATAGAAAGAGCTCAAGAAGCTTCTAAGTTGGTAGAAGGAGCTTGAAAAGCTTCTTAGTTGGTAGAAGCTGCTTAAGAAGAGTTCTTCAATCTTGACAACATATCTCTTTGAATTCTAGCTCACCTTTCTTGGTATTGTTTATATATTCATCTAATTAATTCAAGTCTTTATTGGTTTTTTGAAAATTGTTTTTAGTTCAATTTTCTTATTTTATATTCTTGTATTCTTCATAGTTTGTCAAGACTGATCTCATATTAAATATTAGAGTTGGATCCTTCTTACTAGAGAGTAGATTACTCCTCTTCTTGAAGGTATACCAGTGCTTTAGAAGTTGCAGATTATCCTCCTTTAAATTAATATTTTTTTCATCACAATAATAGAGTTTTATCCTTCTTATAAAATAGTGGATCACCCTTTCTCTTGAAGGTCTTAAAATATTTTAGAGATTGCGAAATATCCTCTTTTAAATTGATATTGTCTTTTTACAAATTTATTTATTTTTTCTCTTAAAATAATTGGAGGTCAAGATATTAATATGATCAAATCTTCCGAGTCTAAGTTAAATGCCATTATAAGTGCTCTTATTACTTTATCTATTAGGACTGCAAAGATTGAAGGCGTTGTTGTAAAATTTTATAACGACACAATATCTGAAGATTACAATCTAAATTACATCTACTTCCAATCTCTGGACTTGAGGATGTAGTACTATCTATACTATGCCAAAGAAATCCACCTTTTTAATAATGTAAAGAGCCTTGAATTAATCTTTTGGAAAAATAACCTGGTATATGTTTAAAGTTATGAGGATTTGTCAACCAAATTCGATTGATAACAATTCTACAACTTCATATTTATTTGATAGAAGAATCATGGATTGGATTGATTGGCATTTTATTTACGGAGTAAGTATTATCATGGTTTGTTTCTTTATTTGAAAAGAAATCATAAATTTTGAGCAGCTTTAAAGTTTTTATAAAAGCATTTGTAGAAGCATTTGGAATAAATGATAAGACTCATTGGACAATAGCTAAGATTTGAGCATTGTGTCAAGGGGCACGCTCTGCATTAGTTTATACATCTGATTTTAGGCAACTAGCATGCGACATCAATTGGAAGAAAGAAGCTTTAATGAATAAATTCTATTGGAAATTAAGAGACAATATGAAAGATTTGTTATTATTTCTTCCAAATCCATAATCGCCTAATGAAGACATCAGCCAAGTAGTGAAATGTAATAAGTGATTATTCCACAATAAAAGAAGCATTAGATAGAAAAAGGTCTATGCTTGTATTGTGGTTAGGAAGGCCACAAGGTTAGGAATTTTTCAAAAAAATAAAATCGATGCATCACCAAAATTTAGAATGCAATTGTTCAAGAAAATAAAGATGTTCAGCTACAATAGGGACTAGACGACTGGACAATTTAACATTGTAAAATTATTCAGGTTCCACTCTTTTTACTCAAACTACTCATTGTTTTATAATTCTTTTGTATTTTGGCCTTCAAAAGCTTCTAACAATCACCTTGTTGAATTCAAGGGCATCCGCTTATTTCTTAGATGAGGCATTTGTTAAGCTTCATAAAATTCCTCTAATACAAAAATCCAAACCTATTCATGTAGAAGTAATAGATAGACAACTCTTATCCTTTGATAGTGTAATCCATGAAACAACACCTATAGAAGTATTGTTTGAAGATCATAATAGCTAAATTGTGTTTAACGATATTAAGACTCCTTCAAATCCTATTATTCTTAGATTGTCTTGGTTGAAAAAGCATAATCTATCTATAGATAAGAAGTCACAAAGAATAATATTTTCAATAGAAAATCTTACAAGAAAACTTCGTAAAAAGCTACAAATTTGTAGCCTTTATTTGCTTGAGCAAAGGCTTTTATACAATTAGTCAAAGAAGGCACACCATTTGTTATTTATGCAACTCCAACTAAAGAAAATATGACTTCATCGGTAAGTATTGTAAAGCAATATAGCAAATTTCAAGATATTTTTTAGAAAAAAAATGTTGATATACTATCAAAGCACCATAATATGATTGTGCCATAGATCTTTAAAGAAGAACGCAACTACTTTTTAGCCTAATTTATAATCTTTTTCAAAACGAGCTTTTGAAATTGAAGGATTATATTCATGAAAACTTTAGAAAGAACTTCATCAGGCATTTAAAGTCTCCAACATGTGCACCTATACTCTTTGTGAAAAAAAAAAAAAAAAAAAAAAAAAAATGTTCTTTGTATATGTGCATTGATTATCACGGATTGAATA
This sequence comes from Physcomitrellopsis africana, assembly GCA_036785485.1. NCBI lineage: Eukaryota > Viridiplantae > Streptophyta > Bryopsida > Funariales > Funariaceae > Physcomitrellopsis > Physcomitrellopsis africana. The sequence continues at coordinate 43,528 of JAWRVF010001201.1, read as the reverse complement.
AGATAATGGTGAAGAATTATTATCCACTACCACAAATCTCAAGACTTTTGGAATAACTTAGTCAAGCTAGGATCTATACCAAGATAGATCTTTGTAGAGCATATACCTTGATATGGATCAAAGAGAGAGACGAATGGAAGACCGCATTTTGGACAAAGTATGGACATTTTGAATATAATGTCATGCCTTTTGGATTAACAAATACACCCGCTATCTTATAGCATTAATGAATAACATCTTTTGACAGCATTTACATAAGTTTGTGGTAATCTATCTTGATGATATCTTGATTTATTCAAAAAATTTGGAAAAATATAAAGAGCATGCAGAGTTGGTATTATAAAAACTATAAGATGTAAGTTTATATGCTAATCTAGAAAAATAAGTATTTTATTAATTAAAGCTAGAATTTTTGAGATACATTGTATATATTGAAGATTTAATGATGGATCCTAAGAAGATGGAGGCAATTATGTAGTGGGCCATTGCAAAGATTATAAGAGATATACAATGTTTTTATCGATTTGCCAACTCTTATCTGATCTTCATCAAAAGTTACTCTCAAGTTGCCACCTCTCTTACTTGATTGACATGCAAAGAGAAGTTGGAATACAGGCCTCAAGTGGAGAAGACATTCCAAGATCTCAAGACAACATTCACCACAATTCCAATCTTGATACATCTAGATTTTACAAAGGCATTCTACATACAAACCAATGCTTCAAATTTTGCATTAGGAGCCATACTTTCACAAATGGATATAGACAATACACTTCATCGTGTTGCATTTTTTTCCTAAATTTTTTTACCATTAATATTAATTATAAAAACCACGATAAAGAACTTCTTGTTATTATGGATTCTTTTTAAGAATTGCGTCATTTTTTTGAAGGAGCAATGCACTCCATGACTATATATACAAATCACAAGAATTTAAAATATTTTATGTCAACTCGGATATTTAATTGTAACCAAGCTAGATAGACTATTATTATCTTGATTTAACTTTGTCATCATTTATCAACTTGGGAAGCAACAAGGATTGTTTAATGCTTTATTAAGGAAATCATACCTTTTGCAAATGATAGAAGAGATAATGTTTGATCAACAATATGCAACTTTAATGAAGTCGAAGAAATTTCACTTTTGTGCCACTATTATTTTGACACCTATTAGTTCTAATTTTGTCAATGAAATGCATGCTGCAACCATTAATGATGCTTTGGCCTTTGATATCATCAAATAGCCCTATTAATAACATAACTCCAAACATTGTGCAACAAATACTATCACAGTTTTCTCTAGCAATCGGAAAAAACCAATGCCACATCATTGTGTTAATGCTTGAAGTGGCCCAAACCATGTCCAACCCTTACCAAAAATTCCTTCCCTATCATTGATTTCTTCCATTCCCACATGCGCTTGTGTTCTTCTCCCAAATTGTCAAATTATGTTTGCAAATACTCTGTACCCATATCTACTCAGAACCCAAACAAACCCCACCAATTGCCACCCCAACACTAAATTGCTAAATAATGCAACAAATCACCCTCTTCATATCTCCCTTTGAATTTAAATCCAAACTTGAATCAAAATTATTTCCAAACCCTCACATATCTTTTCATTCCTGCTTTCGCCATCATTACCCATCAATCTCTCTCATTCATGCAATCTGCCCCAACTCCACAACCTTGGCAGGTCCAACTTTTCCTGCTTGTCAAAACGAGGAAACCGACCATTTCACCTCGCACAAACCTTCTTCGCTCTGCCGTTCAAATGAAGCTTGCAACCACAATAACCACCAACCCGCTAGTTCCAATCTCAAAAAGCATTCGCCAGTTCCCACATACAATGCTCAATCCGGATCCTACATTGCACTGGTGCCCGTTACCACACATTCATTGTCCATTGTCCTTTGTCCACCGGGAAGTAAGGTGGTGCAAAACATCAGTGTTCCCCGCCCTGAACAACGCTTGCTGCTCGCTGACTCACTGCCGCTCACATCTCCGTGACTGGCAATGCAAATCATGAGTGCACAGGTGCACATTGTTCCAACTGCATTTGTTGCTTTCAGCAAGCTCGCTGCACGCCCCAACTCCCGTGCCTGTCCATGCGCTGTTCGTTGCATGCACCGTGGACCACCGGTTCCACAATACCACCATGTTCCCGGCTTCACCCGATCGCCTCAAAACCTAACCCTAAACTGCGTTGTGACACGACAACGAGGTGATGAATGCAACCCATGGACATGCTCGATGACACAGGTTCCACGAAGTATCGGGGCAAGGGACCTGGGACAGCGGCCTGCATGACCTGTCTCCCTGCTGCCACAACACGCATCACGAGACTCGGAGGGTGGCAACTTCCCTCTCAGACAATGCAGACCCAGACACTCGGACTACAAACGAACGCCCATGCTCTTTCTGACAGAATCCGGGATTTGGACCGAAACTTTTATTAACCAACATTTACACCCTCGGCGTGCCCTCATCGGTACCCAGCCCTAGCCACATCCCTTCCCGTCACCACCTTCTGTACATCAGTCAGCCTATTGGAATGAACAAATGCCTACTAGTAACCTCCTCAACATCCAGCCAAGAGTCGCCTCATGGCTCGCGATGCCTCCCGACGCAGCGCTCCACTGCTTGGGCGCAGTTTGCCCCAGCCCCAGCCCCTGCCCCATCGGTCATTGACAACTAAATCCGTCTCGCGTCGCACCGCAGCTTCGACACGGGCGCTTGGGGCGGCTACGCTAATCCACGTCGGCGTCGCTACGAAACGGTCGAGGTGCTCCGACACGTCGACGGTCGTCCCGCTGAGACGCCGAGCCCGAACCCACCTTCCCAAACGCGCTCCGCACCCTCGAGAGCTCACTGGGAGGGAGCCTTCAAACCAATTTTCTCGGCGATCTTCGACGCGTCCCTCTTAACGGCCTTCGCGGCCTCTATCCCCACCTCCTTCAAACCTTGCGCCGTTTCCTTGGTCTTCTCTGGGATGTCCTTCGTCATGTCCTTCGCGGTGTCCATCTCCCTGTTGAACGTGTCCTTCACCTTGTCCACCACGCCCGCGCCCTCCTCTTTGGCTTCGTATGCCTTGTCCTGTGCAGTTTCCGACGCCGATCGCGCGGTGTCCTTGGCATTCTCAGTCGCTCTTCCCGCGGACTCCTTCGTTTGGCCGGTCACGTCGCCGGCCACTTCCTTCGCCTTGTCCGACACGCTGCTGGCGACGTCCTTCGCCTTGTCAGCCGCGCTGCTGGCCGTATCCTTGGCATTCTCCTTCAGCTCTCCGGCCTTCTCGCTGGCCTGGTCGGTCTTCTCCTGGGCGTACTCCTTGCTCTTCTGGGCCGCATCCCCTGCCTCCACCTTGGCTCTGTCGAAGGTCTGCGTCCCATCGGCGAAGAGCCGTCGCAGAATGCTCTGGGCAGGCGAGGTCCCGAACGCCGGAGCTGTAACCCGGGCTGCGGTCGCGGGCCCTGCAAAATGCTGCCCCGCCACCTGAAACCAGAAACCGTCACCTCGTTAGCTCTCTTACGCAAGCCAGCATTCAGGCCTTGCCGTGCACGACCTGACCTAGACGCACAGTTTTGAAGGTGATGCTCGGTCTTAAACTGACCAGACAGGATTACTAGGATCCTCCTCTTCCGCGCACGCACGCACGCACGCACCCACCCACAAACACACAAGCGGTTCTCTCTGCCACACACTAATGCCCCGAAATCAGCTGATACTGAACTCCTGCGATAAAGCAAGACCATTGTTACCAAACGCATGCCCCCATCTTCATGGCCGCAGCCGGCTCTAGGAGCCTCGATTATCGTAAGCCCACCCGACCCGATAGACCCTTGGCACCACCAATTCCCTGAATTTGCAATGCGGCCGGACATCACAGACGCAGGGCAACAAGCACTTGACGCCGCACAACCAACAACAGCCAATAGCAGACAGCAGAATCACTGCGACCACACGCTTGCAGACCGCCTCCCCGGGCCCTGGTCGTTGTTCGTGTGGGAGGAAATTTCACCAGCCATTGCATTCGCAGTGGGTTTGGGCGAAACGTGCCGACCGCATATTCACGTGATGCATCCAGCAAACCTACCCAAGGTCCTACCACCCCACTCCATGTTGTATACCTGTGCCACAGCGCTCCTGTGAAGAAGTCTCAACAGGCTGGTTCCCCTCGTGGCTGCCATGGCTCCGATAGATTAATCCGAAACTTGCCTCGACGCTTTTGGGCTCCCCCAAAACTCTGCACGATCGGTCTCGTGAGCTGTGCACCGAAACACTGGAATACGAGTCTAAACTGAGCAAAATCTAGGGAGCGTGAGAATGTCCGATGTGGCGTGTTAAGAAACCGATTGCCGCTGCACGAATTCGAGATGATAAGTCAGTTGCGAGACAGACCTGGAAATTGTTGGCGAGAGCGAGAATTTGAGGTCAAGCAGTTCCCCATGGGAGGGGCTGTGAACGAGGTGGAAGAGCGACACACCGGGAAAGACAAGTGTCGTCCATGAGAGCCACCGCGACACGTGTACCCAGACCACGTGTCAGCACACCGCTAGTACGAGCGGCTCTTCCTCGCATACCGCACCATACCATGGTGAATCTGAACTTGGGTTTGGGTGAGGTCGAGCGTAACGTGGCGCTCGGCCAGCTCCTGCACTTCCAAATTCGGGGACCATTTCCGTCAGAATTGTGAGTGGGCAAGATCGCGGCTAGGGTGGTGGACACGTGTTGGGGTCCTCTCTCGGAACACCCCATTCTGAACGATCTGCTCTTCGCTTGATCGCGGAGGCAGATGTCCACGTCGACGCCCAGCGCCGACGATTGCCTTCGCAATCGGCCAAACTGTTGCTTACGGCGCCAAAGCTGGGTGGGATAGGGTAGCGAAGGGATAGGAAGGGAATCATCCTGCGGGGATGTCAATTTGAAGAAGTTCAACGGACACAGAGCTGATGCACCTGAAGAGGATGAGCGCATGCCGTGGCTGCTTCGCAAATTATGAGGATTTTGACTGGATGTGAAGTCCCTTGAGCGCAAGCTTCAACTTAGAGCGTGGGATTTGGGAGGGTTTTAGTTGGCGCCGCAGGATGGATTTCAAGGCGCATTCACACAGTATACATCTCTAAGCCGGTCTGTCATGAGGACGGATCAGAATGAAATGAGCTTCCATGCGCGGAGTGCTTGGTGTAAAAGCGGCCATGACGCCGGGCCCGCAAATGTAGGGCTTGAAGATTCAAGTGATTCTCCGGATTACAAATTTTTCTGTGATCGGACGTGATCCAATTCAGGCAACTGAAGGAAGCTGAAATTTGAATGTATGAAGGTTTTTTGTGCGCAAAACTGCCACGTTCAAGGATGGACGGTCGCATGGAGCACTGGAACAGTGATGCGGTGAAGGTGTAGGACAACGTGGCCATGATGTCGATTGCAAGTCGAGCTGTTTCTTTGTAGGTCCGGTTTCAAAGCCAGTGGTGACAGCGTGATTGCGAGACTCCGTGTCTGGATGTTGGCGCATGAAGTGTATAGCCAGATCGCGGTCTTGAATGAAAACATTGATTACCGAAGCTTTATTCAACCGACTGGATTGTGTCTTCAATCGGTTGCTGTGTCTTGGCGATGTTGCCCGCCTGTGCATCAGCCTTCGATGGGGAGGCGCAACGGTGCAGGAAGGGGGAGAGTAACAAAATGACATATAAAAGAAGACGTGTCGCAGGTTACTGATTAGGTATCACATATCGTCGCCTAAGAGATTCGAACTCTTGCGGGGAAACCCCATGTACTTAGCAGGCACACGCCTTAACCACTCGGCCAAAGCGACACTGGATGCTCACATGGCCTTTTTTATCTTATTTATAAATTAAAATCCAACTATAGGCCCTCCCAAGTCTCCCGCTTGTGCCGGTACATGTCAGAATGTGCTCTGTCCATCGCAGTCTGCTAGACGCAATGGCAGCGCGTTCATCCACAGAAGAAGACAGGCGCTCGGCTGGGCGTTCACGACGGAAACCCAACCGGGGAGCCCTGCCGATATGGGTCGTCCGGGCGGGTGGTCTTTGTCTTTGGCTGTGGAGGACGACACTCACCGGATGTGTGCACCGCAGGACACCACATAACTTATCCCATTCAAGTATGCCATTCTACTTCTTCCTACTGTGACGCACAAGGCCAATAGAAAGTTTGAAGCCAAGAAGGATTTATTTACAATTTATGGTTGTAGAAAAGAGCAATGGAAAAAGAGGTTTAAATAAATTAGCTTAGAAAAGGCCAATGTGTAAAGAGCTTTGAATAAATTAGTTTAGAAAATAGTTGTTTGAAAAGAGATTTAGAATAATTAGTTTAGATTTTGTAGCAATAAAGGTTTTTTAATAAATAAATAAATAAATATTTATTTATTTATTTATTTATTTATTTTAGGTGTCTTGTCAAAGTATCAATCATATAGGATATCAATAGTAATAGTGTTTTGAAAATTAGAAGTTGGTCAATCAAGGCAAGGGCGATTAAAAATTTGCAAGCAGGACGAAGAAAGGGGCTATATTATCAATCTAATTTTTTCAAGGAGGTAAAGATGTTTTTGGAGGTGAACTAATGCTATATTATATATGAAATTATAGTTTAGGTGTGTATGGAGTATAATGATGATATGAATTCCAAAAGCCAAGGTGTAACAAATCTGAGCCAAAGTTATAATTTGTACATGGAGGTGTAATTCAACAAAAATAAAATAAAATAAAATGACTACAATTGTACAATGGTTGTTAAAGTATTATAGCAATTGCATGCAACGAGTGAAAATAAGGTATAAAATTGAACAAGTGTTTGTATATCATATTTATATGCTGTAGAAGTTTTTTTATTTTTTATTTTTATTTTTATATTGATAAATAATTTTATACTTTGAAAAAATAATCATGCTATATTTAAGAGAAATGGTATTAAGCCACTTTGTATATTTCATAAGTAAATATAATTTAAATTAAATTAATGTGAGCAATGATTATGAGTTTAGAATACTCAATATTGTCAATAGTTTTGAAAAGATAATTAAAAAATCATGACCTATAAGATTGATAAGAATATTATTAAATTAAAATAAAATAATTAAATAGTAAAAAAAGAACAACAAAATTATTTACAAAGGTGGAATAGTTGAACAATTATACACTAGATATTTAAAAAATAAAATTTAGAAAAGTAATTAAGTAAAATAATAATTAAAGATTATCTTATAATTTTTTAAAGATATTAATACAAAAACCTCTTAATAATAAGAAAATTAAAAGTCTAATTATGCTGATAGTAAAATGAATAAAGAAATATTAAGTATAAATAATTTTGGACTTGTTACAATTGAATTATTTAGGCACAAAGTATGGAAATTCTAGCAATCAACTTAAATTAATTTTGTTAAATAAAAGAAATAAAAAATAAAATTTATTCTTATTTTTATTGATAAAAAATTGTTTTTTATCTGACTTATTTTGATAGCATTGTAATAGATGCCTATATTATTTAAATAAATAGTAATTACTAGAAATTTTAGAACTAAATAAAAATAAATAATAACATGTTAAAAAGCTAATTTCTTTCTTATGAAGCTTAAAAAAAGTATTTTAAACATAGATTAAGTATTTAGAATTTTATAGATGTGCTATGTAACTATTGTAACTTATTTTATAAATTTTATACTTTTAAATAGTTGTGCTGAAAATAACATATAACATGACACTTAAGTCACTAGTCTTGTGGTCCTTAGAAAAGTTCTAGACACCTTCTTGATAGTTAATTATATAGAATTAAGATTGAGGCTATTTTGGATCTTGTCAATATTTTTTTTATATTGTCAACTACTCAAGAATACAAAAAAAGAGACTTGAACTAGAAATGGTTTTAAGACGAAATCAACAAGACCTTGATTTATCTATATAAATATATAAAAAATACCAAGAAAGGTGAGCTAGAATTGCAAGAGATGTATTGTCGTGACTAAAGAACTCTTCAGCCTTGGCTTTCATAAATATTCTTATCTAAAAAGCTTTTTGTGCAGCTTCCATTAATTTAAGAAGCTTTTTGAGTAGCTTCTACCTAATGGAAAGCTTTTCAAGCTTTTACTATCAACTTGGAAGCTTCTTGAGCTCTTTCTTTTAATTATGGAGCTTGTCGAGCTACTTGCACCAACTAGAAATTTTTTCAATTGACTTTTATTAGCTAAAAAATCTCTAGAATGTTCTAAAAAATTCTATGAATTTTTAAAGTATATATCCCTTATATCACCTCCTTTCCTAGTGACAAGTTCTAAGAGGATCTTATATCTTTGAAAATTATTCTATATATATAAAAAGTTGAGAATACACTACACTAATGAAGTAATATATTTTATTTTCTATTCTTGGGCATTAGATTCTATTAGTCATCAAAAAAATTGTCTATAGTCTTGAGCTAATACCTCCATTGTTGAAACATCTCATGCAAGGATATGATCTTTATTGCGGCCTTTAAAACATCCTCCAAATAAAATTTCAAGCTTAAAAGGATTTATCTTTTCAAGTTCAAGCAATATCATTAATGCTTGAGTATTAGAATTGAGACTTGTATGGTTGGATGTGGCTTCTAATAGCCCTAATCGTGGTTGTACTTGGCACTGAAATATATCATCTTTACTTTGTTCAATTGAAGGCTGTAAAAATTACAGTAGATTGTTTGAAGCTTGTATAATTAATAAATCTTTTGAATCTTATTTTGGTAGATCTCTCAATACTTAAAGGTTGGCCATGATGATTGACTTGGTTCTATTATTCTATTCTATCTTGGTATCATGGACATAAGATTTACTCCAATAATTATCTAATTAGTATAGATAGGTAGAAGTAGATAGAAATAAATTAATTTGATATTATCTTAAAAAAAAGCTTTTTAGAAACATTATCAATGCAATTTCATCTTCATACATAGCAATAGGTGATTGATAGGTTAGAAACTTGGCCAACAAATTAGCCACATGTTGCACATATTGATGGTTTGTGGAATAAGCTAAGTACTTGGTACACATATAGGAAACTTGTCTTGTAAGTTTGACAAGTGTCTTATAAATTGAACATGTATTGAAGGTCCTATAGAACGTCACTATGTAGCTTTTTGATAGATAATATATATAGAAACAAGAGTGAAGCCTTCTTCACTTTTATCAACTCCTTTCTTATTTCTAGTCTAATTCAAGAATCTTTTGTATTTTTTAGTCTTAACAATAATCATTTCAATTTTTTCTTAAATATACATATTTTTTTATTTTTTATTTATTTTTTATTTTTTTATATAGATTTTATTGATTTATATATCTTTTTTTAGTTTATATCCTTGATAGATTGATAAAAATATACATATAATATCAAAACTTTGTCTTTTTTTAATTAAAAGTAGATTATTTCTTTTTCTTGATAAGAAATAAACATATTAGAAGTTGTGGATTACTCACTTCTCAACTAATAATATTCTTAGATTTTATTTTATTTTTTATTCTTAAATATTTTATTTTGTAGTGATAATAGATACTCTTTTCTTTTTATTGTATTATCATGGCAAAGCTTGGTGAAATGAAGAGCTCAATGGCACAAATACAAAAGCAAATAAGAGAGTTAATGCTTACAATGCATCAATTCAATGTACTACTACAAGGAATAATAAGATTAACAAAAAGTAAAGATATAGAGATGATTGGAGCTACTTCAAGCTATACCACTTCACCTACAATGGAACATTATTCAAGCATAAAAGAACCAAAAATTAGTTTGGCAGAGAAGCTTGATGGCTCAAGATCTAAGTTTTGAGGATTCATCAATCAAGTACAATTGGCGATTGAACTTCAATTTCAAAGTTATCCAATCCAAGGATTATAGTTATTGTTTAGTAGAACTTTATTTTCAGGTTCTATTTCATCATATTTTTTATCTTTTTTTAAATGACGTTGTCATGGTGAGAATCTTAGCCCTAAGAAACACCGGGTCTTTTGTGCCTCTAGTTTCTCAAGTGCAAGATGATATTCATAAAGTTCATAAAATTGAAGAATTTACATAAAAACATACTTTATTAACCTTAACATATTCTGCCTTTAGAAATCTGCCCTCAATTTTGCTCATTTATCCTAGTATATCACATCAATTGAAGCGAAATTTGGATACAAAGTACTTAAAGAAGTAAGGAAGCAAACTACATAAATCTTTTGCTTATAGCTCATGTGGTTAGAGAGAACCATGTTGTCAAAGTAATCCCTCCATGCTGTCTTTGATTCTGGACCCCCTTTGCTTCACACCTTCGTTGCTCCTCATTAACAAAAAACTAAATACTAAAATTCCACAAGCTTGTTTTTTGCTTTATGTTGTAAACATCCTCCAATTTTTGCTCCAAAATTCCTCTTTGAACTAGAGTTATAGATTTTGCCCTTCTCCTTTAATTCTGTCTTCTAACAACTCTAGATCTGACCACAAATTTCTTCATAATTCTTTAAATATAACTCCAATAGCAACTATATTAATACAAAACTTAATAGACTTATATATCTACAAACTCCAATAAATTTTACTCAAAATGCTACTCTGATCACAAAGATATGCTCCCTTAAACTTCACTGACTTGGAGATAGACCCCTATCACTTTGAAAGAGCATAACATTTTATTCATAAGACGAATGAGTATCAAACTTGCTCTCATCTCTTTCTTAACTTGCTTAGATCATGTCTATTAAATTTTACACTCAAATTCGTCTCTTAATTCTCTTTATACCCAAAAAAACCCACACACATGCACTACCTATACAAACCCTCAACCTTGCCTTCACTCTATTTCTCTTTTCATTCAAACCGGTTACAATTTCATTCATAACTCTTTCTTCATAAGTCATATTGACTTGAAATTTTGACAAAAAGTAGTTAACTCTATAAGGAACAAAAAACCAACAAATTTCGCTACTAAAGTCCAAGTGGTTTCCAAAAACCAAGGCCCGAAATTTAGTAACCCTTACTACCCTAGTCTTAGACACTTGCAACTTTGACGACTCATATCTCCCTTGATACTTAATCGAAAGACATGAGAATTATTTTTATGAGTTTCTTATCTTGTTTATTGTCTAACCTACAAAAAATTGCACTTAAAATCCTCTCCAAGCTCTTTCTACACACAAAAATATATACTGCCTATAAAAAAAATCCTATGCCTTCCAAAAAAATTCTCCCTCTTCTCTCTTTACGACCCTTCCTTGTCATCTCCCTTCTCGTCTTCCTTATCCTCTTGGTCAAAAAGACCTCTTAGTCCATGTCTTTTCCACTTCCTCAATCTTTTCCTTTGGACTAACTTGAAGAAATTTTACTTTTCAAGGTAAATTTCTATTCTATCTTCTTACTACTAATTTTCTATCAATCTTTCTTCTAATCTTAATCTTTTTATTTTAATAAATTATTTTATATTTTTCACACTATGTTTTAATTTACAACATGACAACGTGATCTAATATTAGATAATTTGGAAGCATTCTAAGTGGAGTTTTGATGTATGTATAAAAAATATAATATAATTTATATTGCAACTAATAAGAACCATATTTTACGAAAAGGCAATGAATCAGTGACATTATATGCTTTACAATTTCAATAACTAGCATCTAATATGAAGTGGGATAAAATTGCCATGATCAACCAATTTTTCTATGGATTATAATATAAAATAAAGAAGTTAATACTCAACTTATCCAATCCTCAAATATTGAGTCAAACAATTGACTTTGTTATGAAGTGTAATAATTAGCTTTTTGAGTTTTAATCTCAAAGTCATACAAAGGAGCCTCAACGTTATTATAATATAATGGCAGCACCAATATCTTTTTAATATATATATTTAAAAATAAAATACATATAAATTAATGAGATACATTTTAAATTTCTTATGGAACAAAAAAAGACTCGTCATCATTAAGAAGGATTGTACTTATATTATAGAGAGTCTAAGCACATTGCTCAACATTATCCAAAAAAATGACACAATTACAAAATGAGGAGAACAGCTATCAGAGAAGATAATATATTGGAAAATAAATTTGTCCGGCTATAATAGGAATCGTGTAGCTAGAATCTTGTACAACTGCTAATAAAGATCATATTCTCTTCAAAATCCTTTCTTTATTTTATAATAGATGTGTGTTTGGCACCTAAAAACTACAAAGCCTCTATCTTACTAGATTCAAGAGCTTTAGTGTATTTTTTTGAATGAAGAGTTTGTTAAAAGCCATAAAATATCTTTAATATAGAAAACTAAATCCGTACATGTAAAAGTCATAGATGATTATCTATTATCTTTTAGAGATATTATTCATGAAACTTTCTTATAAATATAATAATAGATGGTCATAATAGTTATGTAAGCTTTAATATAATTAAATTTCTCTCTAATCTAGTTATTTTAGATTTATCATGGTTAAAAAAATATAATCTTCAAATAGATTGGATTTCTTATAGACTTTATTTTTCTTATAGTATTAATAAGATTCTTACTAACCAAATAAAAAGTCATAAATGTAAAATAATGAAATCTGTATTTATAGGTACAAAAACTTTTATGTATGTAGCAAAAGAAGGATCACCTTTTATTATTTATGTTATATCCATTTCTGATGGTGGAAAGATTTTAAATGGCATTCTAAGCCAATATCAAGGTTATTAAGATATTTTTGAAAAAAAAATACAAATATTCTTCTGGAGCATCGTCCATATAATTGTTCAATCAATCTTAAAGAAGGAACACAGCCTCCATTTGGGCCAATCTATAGTTTATTATAAAATGAGTTGCTTGAACTTAAAGAATATATTGATGAAAAGTTAGCTAAGAATTTCATATGTCATTCAAAATCTCCAACAAGAGCTCCTATCTTGTTTGTAAAGAAAAAAGATAGATTACTATAGAAGTGTGTAGATTATTGAGGACTCAATAAGATTACCATGAAGAATAGATATCTTCTACTTTTGATATCTAGACTTTTTGATCAATTGAATCAGTTAAGATCTATATAAAAATAGATCTACAAAAAGCATACAACTTGGTCTATATAAAAAAAAAAAGATGAATGGAAAACTATATTTTGAACAAGGTATAGATACTTTGAATATAACGTTATGTCTTTTAGACTTATAAATGTACCAACTGCTTTTTAACATCTTATTAATAATATTTTTTATAAATTCTTAGATAATTTTGTTGTTTGTTATCTAAACGATATTTTGTTCTACTCTAAAAATATAAAAGAGCATAAATTACATGTTTGTCATATATTATAAAACTTAGAAATATGGGATTGTATGTCGAGATGGAAAAATATGTACTTTATACTATTCAAGTTGATTATTTAGGATACATCATCTCAAATGATGGTATCATCATGGATCCTAAGAAAGTCCAAATAACCATAGATTGAAAGATTCCAAAGACAGTAAGAGATGTGTAATACTTTTTAAGATTTGCTAATTATTATCGAATCTTCATCAAAGATTTTTTTCAAGTTGCAGCTCCATTGACATGCTTAACTTGTAAGAACAAACTCTAATAGAATAAAGAAGCAGAAGCATCATTTGAAGCTTTGAAGATAACTTTTACTTTTACACCAATTTTGTATCACATCATTTTTTCAAGGCATTTTTTTATGGAAATAGATGCATTAGACTTTGCTTTAGATGCAACATTGTCACAAATGGGAGCAGATGACAAACTCCACCCAATAGCTTTTTATTCCAAAAAATTTTCAATAGCAAAAATTAATTATAAAATCCACAATAAAAAACTTCTTACAATTATGGATTCTTTTTAAGAATAGCATCATTATTTAAAAGGCGCTTCTAGTCCAATCACCATGTATATGGATTAAAATAATATTAAATATTTTATACCAATATACGTGTTGAATTGTCACCAACCTTGTTGAAACATGTCTTTATCAAGATTCGAGTTCATTATCACTTATTGGCTAAGAAAACAATAAGGTCTATTTAATATCCTTTCTAGATATTTTTATCTTATACCAAAAGAAAGAAATTTAGCTTTTGATCAATAAAGAATAATTCTCTTAAAACCAAAATAATTTCATCTTTGAGCAATGAAATCAATATTGACTATTGATTCAACTTTTCTCTAGCAAGTCTAATCAAATATGTTTTCAGATCCTCTTATTCATAATATTAAGAATAATCCATCTAAGTCTTATGATATTTCTAAGTTTGACTTCAAGAACAATCTATTCTATTTTTAAGGATGTTTATATATTTTAGAAGCTAAAGTACAATTACTTGCTCTTAAAGCTCGGTACAACTTTTGTATAATAAGATATTTTGGATATAATAAGTCTTTAGAGCTAATATTAAAAAAAATTTAGTGGCTTCAAATGTGAAAGATTGTTAAAGAATTTGTATAGTTGTACAAAGTTTGTTCAAGATAAAAATTCCTTGATCTTATCGACTACTCCAACCATTACCTATATCAAAATAACCTTGGTCTTTTATTTCTTTGAATTTTATGACAAATCTTTTAAATTCGAATTCATATAATTCTATATTTATAATTTTATGTTATTTTACTAAGATGGCACATTTTTTATTGTATACAATATCTATTATAGATGAAAAAACAACTAAATTCTTCCTTAACAATATCTATCACTCTCATGGATTATCAAGAGATATTATATCAAATAGGAAGATGTAATTTGTATCAAAATATTAGAGAATCCTTTTCAAAATATTGAAAGTGCATATAAAACTATCTTTAGTTTTTTATCTTCAAATTAATAGACAAATGGAATGGATAAATCAAGTTTTGGAAAAATATTTGAAGTGTACCATTAACTATCATCAAGATGATTGAATAATTCTTTTGCCATTAGTAGAATTTATTTATAATAATTCAGTATATTTTTCTATTTAACAAATTTTATTTTTTGTTAATTATGGTTGTCATCTATGACTTAATACTTTTGACTTTTTAAAAGCTAATAATCTTGTGGCAAAAGATTTAACAAATTGATTGTTAGAGCTACATGCAACAATGTAGGCATAATTAAAAGAAGCTCAAGAATAACATTAGATCAATGTAGATGTCTATTATAAGAAACAACTTTAATTCTACATAGGAAATAAGGTATGGTTACTTTGCCATAATATCAAGACTATTCATCTTTATGACAAGGTAGATTATTGTAGGCTTGGACCATTTTTAATTTGTAAATAAATTAACCCACTTGCTTATTGATTATATCTATTAAAATCTATAAAAATTTATCCTATATTTCATATGTCATTGCTTGAGTCATATAAGATAGTGGATATACAATAAAGAAGATAAATGCCATTGTTGTCATGGACATACTTTAAATCACCACATTCTAGAACTTTTTGTAGTCTTCCAAAATCTTTTGTAGTCTTTTAGAATCTTCTATAGTTTTCTAAAATCTTCCAAAATCTTCTAAAACTTTCTTTAGTCTTCTAAAATCTTTTATAGTCTTCTAAAATCTTCTAGAATCTTCTTCAATCTTCTAAAATCTCCCATAGCCTTCTAAAATCTTTTAAAATCTTCTTTAGTCTTCTTGAATTTGCTTTAGTCTTTTAAAATCTTCCTCAATCTTTTAAAATCTTCTAAGATATTTTTAGAAGGTTTAATAAGATATAAGCTTTGTAATATAAATAAGAGGCAAGACCAAAGTGCACCTTAGTCTTGTCAATACAAATTTTGGAGCAATCCAAAGTGTTGCCTTATTTTGTGATATCAATCTAATCCTTTGTTCTTGTCAATCATGTAGTTCTTTATTCTTGTCAATCTAGTTCTTTATTCTTGAAATCATTCTAGTTTTATAATATTTTCTTTGTCACTTTGTTAACTCATTATCTTGCATCTCTAATAATTTGGCAAGATTATCTAAATAATCATATCAAAGTTTTGATCTTTTGATAGAAAGTGGATTATCTCTCTTCTTGGAGATATTATTGCATTCTAAAAGAGTGCAGATTACCTCCCTTTAAATTGATATGCTTATTTATTGCAGTTTGATCTTTCTTTGAAAAGAATGAATTATCCCTTTTCTAGGATATATTACTGTATTTTGAGATTACGGGTTATCCTTCTTTCAATTAATATTGTTTTAAAATATTCCTTTTCAATATAAAAAATACTACACTAATCACTTATTTATTTTTTGATTGTCAATATAGAAGTAGATTAGATTAATAGAGGTGTATCCTTACAAACAGAGAATAAAGTGGTGACTCTTGTAAATCTTTAAGCTCTTTTGGATACTATATGAGAAGAAATAGTATTCTTTCACAATCCAAAAAAGGAACCCCAAATAGAGCAAGTATGTAAAGAAGTTAAACAAAAGATTTACAGTTTGCAACAAAAGATTATTTGATTGAGAAAAACAAGCAATAGATAAGCTATATACATAACCTTTCCAAAAGCTCCAAGGATTGTCATAAAGGAGCCAAAGACTAATATGCCTCATAAATTTGATAGAATAAAATCCAACTTTTGAAGGTTTGTGCAATAAGTACAACTTTACTTACAATTGTATCCTTCTCATTATGTAGATGGATTCACTTAAATTACTTTTATAGACACTTTTTTATTAAAAAATATTCAATCATGGTTTACTCCACTCTTGAAAAAGAATTCTCTAATTCTATATAATTTAGAGGCTTTTATAGAAAGATTTATTACTATATTTGGAGATAGTGATCTGAAGAGAGTGGTAGAAAGAAAGATTCAAAACCTACTACAAGAACAACCTTCATCTGTGATTTATGTTGCAAAATTTCAACAACTTACTTGTGATCTTAATTGGAATGATAAGGCTTTTATGACTTGATTTTGTTATGGCCTAAAAGACAATATAAAGAATTTATTGATCTTAATGCCAAAAATTGAAAGCTTAGAAGAACTTATATCTAAAATTATTACTTGTCACAATTGCTTATTTGAGTTACAACAAGAGCGGCAATTAATTTTTAATAATGCCTATCAAAATATGTCTCCTACATCTTCAAGAATATTAGAGAAGCTATTAACATATCCTAAATCCATACAAATTGAAGCAATTCAATTTAAGCCATTAATGCTAGGAAAAAAAATTAAATGTTGGCTAAAAAATTTATGTCTATTTTGTAGAAGATTTAATTATAAGGTAGCAAATTGTCTAAATAAGTTTTGAGAATTAAAACTATGAGATATAATATCTGAATTGAAAAGTCAGAAAACAGAGACATCCAACCATAATTGGGATCTTGCGATTGGACACCCTCAAATCTAAAGTATCAAAAAAAGGTCTCTTCCTACCTCTAAATCCAATGTCTTATTTTATACTTCTTATACATTTAAGAACCTTAAGAAAAGAAATTTTTGTTAAAGTCTTATTAGATCCATTACCGTTAATCTCAGGATTATTAGAACAATTAGAACAAACAAAGATTTTTATAAAGATTGATTTGAAAAGCTCCTACAATCTAGTCAAGATCAAAGAAAGAGATCAATTAAAGACATCATTTTGTATAAGGTACAGATATTTCAAATATAATGTTATGTCTTTTAGACTTACAAATGCACATGCAGTCTTTCAACATATGATGAATGATATCTTGCGGAAAAACTTAGATGACTTTGTAATCATTTATTTGGATAATATCTTAATCTTTTTTAAGAACAAATAAGAATATGAATATCATGTATGTATCATCTTAGAAAAATTACGGGAAAGTGGATTATATGCCAAATTGAAGAAGTGTTCCTTCTATCAACCTATCAAAGACAAGGACATGAATCAGAAAAGAACAAAATATACTCTTGTATTACTCAAAATCACTTAAAGATGGTATAATATTAAAATTAGAATGGCTATTGCTAAAAATAAGAAGACTAAAAACTCTTGAAATAAGACTAGGAATAAAGAAGGTATTGATAAGAATGAAAAAGACTTCACTCTTATTTCTATATATACTATCTATCTAAGAACTATGTAGCAACGTTCTATAAGACCTCCAATATGTGTCCAACTTGTAAGATATATACTAAACTTGCAAGACAAGTTTCCTACATGAGCCCCATGTACTTAACTTGTTCCACAAGCTATCAATATGTGCAACATGTGGCTAGCTTATTGGCCAAGTTTTTAGCCTACCAATCACCTATAGACATGTATAAAAGTGAATCCACTTCTATGAAGCTTCTAGAAAGCTATTCTATAAGATATTATCAAATTAATCTACTTCTATCTATTTCTACCTATCTATATTAATTAAATGATTATTGGAATAAATCTTATTCGTGACATTATCTCTTCTTCTAGAAACAAGTTCTATGAAGAGTGGTGATTACGTATTGAGGAAGTCCAAGATGCATCAAGTTGTATTTGCCACATATTCTAATCTTTGCTCCCTTCAAAGGTAGTTGATAGGTCCTCTCAGCCATCAATAGTGTCCCATATTAGAGCAAGAGGATGACCCTATTATTTGATCATTGTTGAGACCTTCATAACTTCCTTTCAAAAAAATATTTGGAACACTATCAAAAATAGTTCTTACTTCTAAAAGTATTACCAAACACCGGGAGTCTCTTTCAAAGTTGTGATATCAAACATGTTGTATCTTGCCATCAATCTGAGGATTTTTCATTTGATAATATCTTAATCTTCCAGCCAATTTTGATGTTGTCTTAAATCTAAGACCTCTTCTACCTCAAATTCTTCATTGTTATCTACTTCTAATAGAAGCGATGGCATTTGTCTTCTTCTTTATATATCTATTATCTTATATGACTCAAACAATGATACGTAGAATATATGATGGATCTTCATAGATTTTAGTAGATGTAATCAATAAACAATTGGATTAATCTGTTCACAAATTGAAAATGGTCTAAGCTTACAATAATCCATCTTGTCACAAGGATGAATAGTCTTGATATTACAATGAAATATCCATATCTTATTGCCCATGTGGAATTAAGGTTGTTCTTTATGATAGACATGTGTATTGATCTTTTGTTGTTCTTGAACTTCTTTTAATTGTACTTTCATTGTTGCATATAGCTTTGACAATTAATTTGTCAAATCTTTTGCCACAAGATTATCAGCCTTTGAAAAGTCAAAAGCATCATGTTGTGGATAATAACCATAATTTGCAAAGAAAGAAGTTTGTTGAATAGAAAAATATACCAAATTATTATAAGCAAACTTTGCCAATAGCAAAAGAGTTGTCCAATTATTTTGATGATAGTTGATGGTACATCTCAAATATTGCTCTAAAATTTGATTTATTCATTTTATTTGTCCATCAATTTGAGGACAAAAAGCTGAGAATAGTTTTATATCAACCTTCAGTATTTTAAAAAAGGTTCTTTAAAATCTTGAAATGAATTGTATCATTCTATCTGATATAATATCCTTTAGTAATTAATGATAGAAATAGATATTATCAAAGAATAGGTTAGCTATTTTTCCACTTGTGATAGATTTTGTACACAATACAAAATAGGCCACCTTGGTGAAACGATCTGCAATCACAAATATAAAATCATATGAACTTGAATTTGGAAGATCCATGATAAAATCCATAGAAACATAAGACTAAGATTGTTTTGATACAAGTAATGGTTGAAGAAGTCTATAAGATCGATGACAAGAAGTTTTTGATCTTGAACAAAAATCACACAACTATACAAATTCTTTAACAGCCTTCCATATTTGAGGCTACCAAAAATCTCTTGATATTAGCTCTAAAGTCTTATTATATCCAAAATATTCTACTATACGGAAGTTGTGACAAGCTTCAAGAGCATATAGTCATATTTCACCTTCTAAAATATATAAGCATTCTTCAAAATAAAGTAGATCATTTTTGAATTCAAACTTAGAAGCATCATAAGTTTTAGATGAATTATTCTTAATTTCTTGAAGAAGAGGCTCTGAAGACATTTTAATTGGACTTGCTTGATTAAAGTTGAATCAATAATCAATGTTGATTTCATTGCTCAAAGATGAAATTGTTCCAATTTTAAGAGGATTATTTTTTGTTGATCAAAAGTTGAATCTCTTTCTTTTGGTGCAAGATAAGAATGTCTAAAAAGGACATTAAATAGACCTTGTTGTTTTCCTAGCCGATAAGTGATAATGAACTTGAATCTTGACAAAGACATATTCTAACAAGCTTGACAACAATTCAACACACGTGTTGATATAAAATATTTGAGATTCTTATAATTTATATATATGATGATTGGATTAAAAACGCCTTTTAAATAATAATGTCATTCTTTAAAAGAATTCACAGTTACAAGAAGTTTTTTATTATGGATTTTGTAGTTGATTTTTGCTATTGAAAATTTTGTAGAATGAAAAGCTATTGGATGGAATTTGTTATTTTCTCCCATTTATGACAATATTGCACTCAAAGCAAAGTCTGATGAGTTTATTTTGACAAAAAATATCTTAGAAAAATTGATGCGATACAAGATTGGTATAGAAGTAAAAGCTGTCTTCAAAGCTTTAAATGATACTTCTACTTCTTTATTCCAGTTAAATTTGTTCTTATAAGTTAAGCATATCAATGGAGCTGCAACTTGAGAAAAATCCTTGATGAAGATTTGATAGTAATTGGAAAATTTCAAAAAGCATTGCATATCTTTTATTGTTCTTGGAATCTTCTAATCTATGATTGTTTAGACTTTCTTAGGATCTATCTTAAGACCATCATTTGAGATGATGTATTCTAAGAAGTCAACTTGAATAGTGTAAAATATATACTTTTTCATCTTGGTATATAACCATGCATCTCTAAATTTTTATAACACACAACGAATATGAAGTTCATGGTCTTTTATAATCTTAGAGTAGATCAAAATTTTGTCTAAATAGCAAATAATAAAATCATCAAGAAATTCAAAAAAAACTTCATTCATAAGATATTGAAAAGCAGTTAAAGCATTTGTAAGTCCAAAAGACATGACATTATATTTGAAATGTCCATACCTAGTCCAAAATATAGTCTTCTATCTTTGATGTGGACCAAGTTGTATGCTCCTTGTAGGTCTATTTTTGTGTAGATCTTTGCTTGATTGAGTTGATGAAGAAGTCTTAAAATCAAAGATAAAAGATATCTATTTTTTATGGTAATCTTATTAAGTCCTTGATAATTTACGCACATCTACAATAATCTGTCTTTTTTCTTAACAAATAAGATAGGAGCTCTTGTTGAAGACTTTGAATGGCATATGAAGCTCTTAGCCAAGTTCTTGTCAATATATTCTTATAATGTAGCCAATTTATTCTGTGATAAACTATAGATTGGTCCAAATGGTGGTTGAGCTTCTTCTTAAAGATCAATTGAATAATCATAAGGTCGATGTTTTGGAAGAATATCTGCATTCTTCTTTTCAAAAACATCTTGAAAATCTTGATACTAGCTAGGAATACCACTTATAGTCTTTTTGGCATCCAAAATAAATATAGCGTATATAACAAAAGATAATCCTTCTTTTGTCGCATTTATAAAAGCTTTCGTACATATTAATAAGAATTTGGATATATTAAAATTATATATGTCTATTTGATTAGCAGATGTTTAGATTTAATTACAAAAAAAATTAAGATTAAAGGAAGTCCAATCTATTTGAGAATTATATTTTTCTAATCCTAATAATCCTAAAATAACTAGATTAGAAGGAGATCTAATTACATTAAATATTACTATGCTATTATGTCCCTTAATTGCTACATTTAAAAGAATAGTCTCATAGGTGACATTTTTAGAAGAGAATGAACAATCAACTATGACTTCTATATGTACTGATTTAATTTTCTTGACTAAACATATTTTTTGTTTTTTGACAAAGTCTTTGTCTATAAAAAAAACTGAGGCTCCTAAATTTAATAAGATAAGGACTTTGTAATTTTTAAGTCTGAAAAATACATCTATTATAAAAACAAGGTGAGGATGAGAGGAGAGAATAGGACCTCTATAAGATATTGCACATGATTCCAGTTGCATGGTCTCTGTTATACCTAGAAAAGCTTATTTTTTGGCATATTATTTTTTTTAGCAACCATACTCCTCATTTTGTGATTGTATTGCTTCTTTGGATAATATTGAGTAGTGTGCTTTATTTTTCCATAATACAAGTACAATCTCTTTTAATAACATTGAATCTTTTCTTATTTGGTGAGAGATTTAAAATATATTGCATTAATTTGCATTGGATCTAGCTTAGTTGGATAAGTTTTTGAAAACTTAGGAGTTGTTGTCATCAATTGATTTAATTTTTTTTAGCCAAAAATATGTTCTTGACGCTTTTCAAATAAACGATTATTGCATGCAATGGCTTAAGTAATAAATTATTCCAAGAAATCTACTTTTGGCATTAT
Source organism: Physcomitrellopsis africana (assembly GCA_036785485.1). NCBI lineage: Eukaryota > Viridiplantae > Streptophyta > Bryopsida > Funariales > Funariaceae > Physcomitrellopsis > Physcomitrellopsis africana. The sequence goes on along the minus strand of JAWRVF010001201.1, from coordinate 21,100 downwards.
TAGTAACAAGTCTTTGATGTTATCCTTCAAACCATAATGAAATTGATTGATAACGGCCTTGTTGTTCCACTCCACACCGCAAGCAAGATTTTATAATTTTGTAGCATAAGTTATTACTAACCATGATTCTTGTCACAAAGATAAGAGCTTGGTCTCTACTACCTTCTTTCAATCACTTTTTTCAAATGTGACTATAAATATTTTAAAAAATGAATTCAAATCATAAAGAAGTCATGAATCTTTTTCTATCAAAGGTGCAAATAAAAAAAAAGTACTTCTAGATAGAAGTGTGCCTATGAATCCTACTTGAATGAATCCATTAGGATATTGGAAAGGGTGCAACTTTAGATATAATTTGACTTGTTGTAGAAATCTTCAAAATTTTGATCTTAATCCATCAAACTTCTCAAGTATACTAATCTTTGTCTCCTTCATGTTGGTAGAAGCAAGGCTTCTTCAATTTGCTTACAAAGTGGATTTATTTGCTTCCTTCAACTATACAACTTCTTAGCATAGGTTTAGGACTTCTTCTATAGGTGTAGGAATAGTGCCTCTATGATTGGTATTAGTGATTTGTGAAATTTCCATCCTAAGATTATTGACAAGCTCCTAAAGATCTGCAATAGTTACAAATTTATTCTTGCTTCTATTAAATATAGTATCCATGATCTTTCCTTCTATCTTAATAATTCCACAATTTAAATTAGAGGAGGATAATCCGCAATCTCTAATATCAAATAAAAAATTTCTACAAAGAGGTGTTATCCACTTTTTTTTTAAAAAAAATCAAGATTAGAAAGTAAAAAATGTTAATTTAAAGATAGGTAATCCAATGTCGTGTAATAATATGACTATTAGGTGAAAGAAGAAAGGAGTTGTTATATTATAGAAAAGCTCAAATGAGAATATTTGAGAAAATTATCTTAGAAAAATAAATAATAGAGAAGGAGGTAGAAAAAAATCAAAAGGTGTTAATGCTACCTTTTATAGAAGTGACTTCTAATTGTTTTGTATGGCCATAAATAAAGCAAAACAAAGTAGATTAAAAAAATAAATAATATAGGCATCTTTAGAAAAGAGTTGAAAATAGGTTTCAAAAAAATTTACCACAAATTTCTAAGAGTTGATACCCAAAGAGAGCCGATTATGAACCTAGGTCAAAATCAGACCCCAAGGCACAAAACAGCATGGCTATAGCAGATGAAGGGCTTTTTGCCAGATCAAAGAATGGGATTAGAAAGCAAACTTGAGAGGTTTTGCATAGAATTTAATTTGGAATGATTTGGATCATATCTAACTTTATAAAAGCTTTGCAAAGTCAGGGTTGTTTTGGGTGACTTTGGATTTTATGAAATAAAATAGGATTTATGCATTAGGCAATTACAAAAGTTTTAAAGCAAATCTATAGCTAAAATTTTGTGAATTGGTTGGTATTGTTGTTGTCAATTTGTCCTACAATTTTGAACTTAATCTAAAAATTTAATTATAAGTAATTGAGGTCTAAGTGGGTTAAGGTCTCAAGAATTGAGTTTTGAGGGTTAGTTAGGATTTTGCAGATTTTGAGCGATTTGCTAGTTGGATTTGAGTAAAATTTATATTTGTGAATAGAAGATATAATTTTCTATGCACAAATTAAATTTGAAAGCAATTAAATAGTAAAAATAAGAGATTTAGGCACTAGAATATTAGCATTAAGATTGGAGAAGAAGGCCGGCCGACACCCAAACAGATTTATAGATTTTTCTTCTTTTTGGTAAATTCGATCTTCTTCAAATTTAATGTGTTTGTTTTTGACTTAATTTTAAGGCATGCATAAATTTTCAATTAAGATTAATAGTTTATTTGGTAGTTATTGAGGTTCTAAAATTTATTTAGGAATTGCTTAGGACTTAATTAGGATTTTGTTAGGATTTGGATTTAGGATTTAGTGTTTGATTAGGATTTTACTAGGATTTCATTAGGATTAAGATTTGACTAGGATTTGATTAGGATTTGGATTTAGGATTTAATATTTGATTAGAATTTATTAAGATTTCATTAGGATTTCATTAGGATTTCATAAGGATTAGGATTTGATTTAGATTTTGATTTAAGGTTTGACCAAGATTTGATTAAGGATTTGACTAGGGTTTGATTAAGAATTTAATCAAGATTTGACTTAGGAATTGATCAGGGTTTGACTTAAGATTTGATTAGGATTTGATTAGGATTTGATTAGGATTTGATTTAGGATTTGACTAAGATTTGATTAGGATTTTAAGATTTCTATTTTTAGTATTTTTAAAAATTAATATTATATATATATATATATATATATATATATATATATATATATATTATGATTAATGTATGATTCATTTATTCTTTTTTTTATAAATTTTTTAAGATTGGATCAAACCTTGATTAATATTATTAAAGCTTAATGGAAATTATTTAAGATTCTATTAGAGTTGTTAGGATCTTGTTGTTGCGTATTTCTTTTTTATCTTCCATAATCAGGTGCTCAGAGTATTCTTAAGTAAGACTTCATGTATTATGACACCGCAATCTTCAAATGTAATAGTAGAAGTAGAATAATCCAATCACTTCTTAAATACAAAGGAAGAACAATGAATCTTCACTCTTGTGAAATTGTCAAGGACAAGGACATAAATCATAAAAGAATAAAATATATTCTTGTATTATTCAAAATCATTTGAAGATGATTTAGTATTAAAATTAAAATAACTATTGCCAAAGACAGGAAGACTAGAGACTTTTGAAATAAGATTAGGAATAAGGAAGGTGTTGATAAGGGTGAAGAAGACTTCACTCTTGTCTCTATATATACTATCTATCAAAGAACTATATGGCGGTGTTCTATAGGACCTCCAATACGTGTCCAACTTGCAAGTCACATATCAAATTTGCAAGACAAGTTTTCTAAATGTGCGCCATGTACTTAGCTTGTTTCATAAGCTACCAATATGTGTGACACGTGGCTAGCTTGTTCCACAAGCTAGCAACATATGTAATATATGACTAGCTTATTGACCAAGTTTCTAGCCTATCAATCACCTATAGACATGTATAAAGGTGAATCCACATTTATGAAGCTTTTAGGAAGTTTTTTTATAAGATATTATCAAATTAATCTATTTCTATCTATTTCTACCTATCTATGTTAAGTAAATGATTATTGGAATAAATCTTGTCCATGATACAACCATCAGTTGAATTTTTGGGATATATTGTTTCTAATAGTGGAATTTTTATGGATTCAAAAAGATACAAATTTTTATAGAGTGGAAACAATTATCATTAGTAAAAGATATATAATATTTTTTGGGATTTCTAAACTTTCATAGAATCTTTATCAAAGATTATTCCAAGATTGTAACTCCATTAATACGACTTACAAGCAAAAAAAAACTTATTTGGGACATCAAAGTTGAAAAAGTATTAAAGAAGCTAAAGGAATTCTTCACTTCAATTCCTATACTTATCCATGCAAATCTAACAAAATCATTCATTGTGGAAACGGATGCTTCAGAATTTATACTTGGATCTAAATTCTCTCAAATTAATGATGATAGTCAATTACATCTAGTAGCATTTTTCTCTCAAAAATTTTTAGCTACAGAGATCAATTATGAAATCCACAACATAGAACTATTGGCAATTATTGATGCTTTTGAAAAGTGGTGCCATTTGTTGGAAGGGATTCAATAGAAGATCATGGTATACATTGATCACAAAAACTTAGAATATTTTATAAGTACTTAAGTTTTGAATTGCCATCAAGCATAATGGAGCATGTCATTATCTTGATTTGATTTTTTGATTACATATTGTCCAAAAAAACTTCAAAGAAAATCAAATGCCTTTTTTTGATGGTCATATCTTGCACCAAGAATAAGAGATATGATATTGAATCAATAAAAATTAGTCATGTTGAAGGTGTCTAATTTGTAATTAAAAAAATTGACACTATCTAATTATGTAGATACAACTCTCAAGGTAGAAATCTAGATAGCAATGAAAAAAAATCCATTTGTAGATAGCACTCAGTGACATTTAAAAAATACACAGGTGGAAAAAAATAATAATTTCAAGTTTGAAGATGGATTGTTATATTTCAAGAATCTTTTATATGTTCCTCCAAGCCTTGCAAGACTTCAGATTCTTCAAGCACAACATGACCTTCCAACAGTTGGATATTTTGGCTTCAATAAGACTTTGGAATTAATATCAAGAAATTATTGATGGCCTCAAATGTAGAAGTTGGTGAAGGAATTCATCCAATCATGTAAAATTTGTATCTAAATAAAGGTTCCAAGATACCAACCATATGGATTTTTTCAACCACTTCCAGTTCGTAAGGGCCTATAACAATCATTATCTATAGATTTCATTACAAACCTCTCAATTTTTAATAGAAAAGATTCAATTTTTGTGGTAGTACATTGTCTTATCAAGTTGGCATATTTTATTCCTTACAATAAGATTATTTCTAGAGAAGAAATGGCCAAGCTTTTTATTAATAATATTTATCAAATATATGGCCTTCTCAATGATATCATTTTGAACCAAGAACCACATTTTGTATCAAATTTTTTGTGAGGACTATTTCAACTCTTAAAGGTCAAGATCAACCTTTCACCAACTTATTATACTTAAATCAATGGTCAAATAAAACATGTGAATCAGATCTTGAAACAATATCTCCATTGCAATATAAATTATCAATAAGATGATTGAATGGACCTCCTATCATTGGCCGAGTTTGTATATAATAATACTGAACATTCTTCAATGAAGCAAATTCTATTTTTCTCAAACTATGGATACCACCCTAGAACAGATCCATTTCAAATTAAAGATGTAGGAAGTTCTACTATAGAAAATCAAGCTACTTACTTGAAGGCCATCTATGAAGAATTAAAATTCTAATTACAAATGGCTTAAGACCAATATAAAAAATATGCATTCATTCATTGTAAGAACCAACCAAAGTTTAAGATAGGAGATTACATCTCGCTACTTTGGCAAAATATACAGAAAATTGACCATCACCATATCATGGTAGAGAGAATTTGCCTCAAAAAAGCGCTGGGCTTCTGGCTGCAACTAAATACTCAATCAAGATCCAAAATAATAAAACCCTTGAATTTATATAAAAGACTTTATTTTAGGGCTATTACACCCAATATATAAGTTTTATTTCACAAAAACACTCAAATTATAACAAAATACTCTAAACCCTCATTCACCCAGAAGAGGGGAATTTTTTCCAAATCTCATTAACCTATAACTCTTAATCTAACCATTCAAATCTATTAAAATTTCACATGAAGTATTGATGTGCTTTTAAAAAATAGCAAAACAAGTTTCAACCGTTGGTTCTTTATTGATCTTTAGATATCGTAAAAACCCTAACAATAGTTTCAAACCCTTGTTTACAAACACAAGTGTACTAAATTCTTCATATTTCACAAATCCAATGTCTAAATGCTATAAAACTTTGATGTATAGCTTCTTAGCATAATAATACACCTTTTTAGGAAGTTTGAAAGAAAAATTCATCCAAAAACTCAAGATATGGCAAACCCCATCACTATCAACAAAACGGCCTACTTATTGCCTTAGAATTCCATCTGCTGTCTTTGACTCCCAATATCTCCTTCTTCAAGCCTTCAAATGTAGTAATTCTTCCATACTAGGTGTAGAGCTCAAAATCACCTCTTTAGTCGTATCTCCCGATGTCCAAAAGCTCTCATACAACTCCTTCAGTCTTCAAAAGAGTGACAGTAGGTACAATTTGTATACCCTAACTTCAAGCGCCTACTCCTCTCTCATTAAAACTCCAAATCCCTCATGTAAACCAAAAATGTAGCCCAAAAAATAAGCTTTCTAAGCCTAGTCTTTGATTTTCGAATGGTCTCCTTGAAGTTACCGAAACCCTTGTTCTTGTTGCGGGCAGCCTCCTCAAAGCCTATCGAGCATGACCATTGATCAATAGGAATGAAGAACTTCACCCCTTGTCTTCATTCATTCTCACTTTGTTTTCATCCTTCTAAATAGGCCTCTTAGTAGTTTAATTCTTCTTCTTTGGATCCCAATTGCCTCTCAAGGCTTTATACTAAATATTTAGGTTCTATATAATTTAAAAGCCATAATCAAACTAAGTAAAAATCTAAAATAAATTTTCTTATACCAACCTCCTTTAATTTACTTTATTAATCATTCTAATACATATCTAAACCTATAAACATATTATGTATTTTGAATGGATTTTACATATTGTAAATAATTATAGTACGACAACGGAAATTAGAATACCAAAAACTTTGACCATTTATAATTCTACACCAAATAAATCCAGTAAGTTTCTGTCTTAAATTACCAAGTAGCATATGCATTCATCTAGTATCATATGTCTTGCTTTTAAAAATCTATTATAAATCAATTATTAATAGAAGAACTCTTCTACCACCAACCTCAGTCAAAGTCAATCAAGAGCTTAAATATAAAATGGATGAAATATTGAATTCACGTATAAGATATAAATAATTAGAATATTTCATCTATTGGAAGGACTATAGAATTCACAAAAGAACACAGAAACCTTCAAATAACCTTAAGAATGCACTTGAGAAAGTTCACAAATTCTAGCAATGATATCCTAGAAAATCTAGATTCAATTGCCATTGAAGATTTTGTAAACACTAACATCTCTTGGCTTCTAAATGATGCTTTTCTATCAACAATAGAAGACCAATATAAAAAAAAAAGAGCCACACCAAGACCTTAACTTGTATATAGTCATTTTTTCTAAGATAGAATAAATCTTGCTAGAAGCTTATTAATTATCTTGTCAAATCTTCACATTTTAAGGAGATTGCAAGAACAAAAGTCAGAAGACTCTTCTACTATACAAGCGGCTGATGAACCATTGCAATTTTCACAATTTGTTGGATTTGAAGAACATGAGTAAGGTGAAGAAGGAATATTCTAATATCAAGTAAGGCCACATTTTGAGTCTTTGGAGATACATCCTCATCACAAAAATCTTGATTCGAATGTCCAAGCTTTTGTTATATTCTTTGAAGTTGAAAAGATGATTCCAAATAGACTAGAAATTATATTCGGAGGATGTTTTAAAGGTTGCAATGAAGAGCAAATTCTTGGATGGAACGTTGGTACAATAGAGGTTATATCTAGAGGTCATTGATGCTATCTCAAGGGTCCTATTGAATTGATAATCAACAAACAAAAGATGGAATATGTTGCTTCTTTATTTTGACAAATTTTAGATTTCTTATATATGTGATTTAATCATCAAATCACTTTGGCTCCTTAAAGAATTCATCATTAGAAGAGAAGGTGGTGTCACAGACATACTTTAAGTTACTACATTTTAAAACTTTCCGTAGTCTTCTAAAATCTTCCATAGTTTTTTTGGAATCTTTTAAAATCTTCTAAAACTTTTTTTAGTCTTCTAAAATCTTCTATAACCTTTTAGAATCTTCTAGAACCTTCTTCAATTTTTTAAAATCTTCTATAGCCTTTTAGAATTTTTTAGAATCTTCTTTAGTCTTCTTGAATTTGCCTTAGTCTTTTAAAATCTTCTTCAGTCTTCTAAAATCTTATAAGATACTCTTAGAAGGTTTAATAAGACATAGACCTTATAGTATAAATAAGAGGCAAGACCAAAGTGTACTTCAATCTTGCCAACACAAATCTTAGAGTAATCGAAAATATTGCTTTATTTTGTCATATTAATTTAGTCCCTTGTTCTTGTCAATCATCTACTTCTTTGTTCTTGTCAATCCAATTCTTTGTTCTTGAAATCATTCTAATTTTACAATATTTTTCTTGTCTCTTTACTAACTTGTTATCTTGCATCTTTGACAATTGCCTCTTATAGAAGTAGATAACAATAAAGAATTTAAGATGGAAAAGGTCTGAGATTTAAGGCAATATCAAAATTGGCTAAAATATCTTGTACATTGGTGTAGATATGATATTAATGAACTTCACATGGGATCCATCCAAAAATCTAGCAAATACATTAGTAAAAGCCAATACGTTTCATCAATGACATCCATCAAAGCTAAGATAAAGAATTAATAAAATATTTGCTATAAAACAAAGCAAATTTAATAGATACTTCATTCTATCTTATATATATATAATATCTTGTATCATCATTTGCTATTTTTTAAATTTGTTAAGGCCAAAGAAATAGAGAATCAACAACAAGCAAATTCAGCTCAAGAATCATCATTTTCTGACTTATCAAACAAGATATTATAACTATCACAACCTTCAAGATGACAGAATAGAGATGAAGATTCTCAAGAATGACATGTTTTTTTTTGGATTGATGGCATGATACTATATATTTGATATCATGACCTTAGAAGAAACTCTTGGTATTTGGTATCACAATTTAGGAAGAGACTTCTAATCTTTGATGATACTTTTAGAAGTAAAAACTATTCTTAATGATATTCCAAATATTTTCTTTGAAGAAAGTTATGAAGGCCTCAATAATGATCAATTATCAAGGTGATCCTCCCATCCTAGTATGGAATATTATCAATGGTTGAGAGGATCTATCAACTATCTTTAAAAAAAATAAAGATCAAAGTATGTAGCAAATACAATTTGTCGCATCTTGGACTTCCTCAACATCTAATCACTACTTTTTGTAGAACTCATCTTTAGAAAAAAGACTAATATCATGGATATAAGATTTATTCTAATAATTATCTAATTAATATGGATAGGTAGAAGTAGATAGAAATAGATTAATTTGATAATATCTTACAAAGAAGCTTCTTAGAAATTTTATAGATGCAATTTCATCTTTATACATGGCTACAGATGATTGATAGGTTAGAAACTTGGCCAACAAGTTAGCCACATGTCACAAATATTGATAGCTTGTAGAATAAGCTAAATATGTAGTACAAAAATAAGAAACTTGTCTTGCAAGTTAGACACGTGTCTTATAAATTAGACACGTATTGAAGGTCCTATAAAACGTCACCACATAGCTTTTAGATAGATAGTATATATAAAAGCAAGAGTAAAGCCTTCTTCATTCTTGTCAACTCTTTGCTTGCTTCTAATCTCATTCAAGAGTCTTTTATATTTTCTAGTCTTTGGCAATAGCTATTCCAGTTTCATTTTAAATATATATACTTCTTTATTTTTATTTTTTCATTTTTGTTTGGCATAAGTTTCACTAATTTATACATCTTTTTTAGTTTGTATCTTTGGTACTTAAAACAAATGATTGCATATTGATGAAGGTTTTAGTTTAACTCTCCTTCTTATAAGTATTATTCAAATCCAATCTTCACCAAGAAGTTATCATTAAATATGTTTGGGTTTGTGGGAATAGAGTTAATGAAATTCTTGTATCTTTTATAATACATTGGCAAGATTTTTGGCAAGTTCTCATGTATGCTCATTGATATTTTAGCCGTGCCAATAAATAAAATATTCCAATTCTTTCTACCTTTATCATGAATCTAATATCTTTTTGACAATGTATTCTTTATGATTTTTTACTTTAATACTAAGTGGCAGTTATTGTACTCTTTTTGGAATATGTGACTTTCTATAAGGTTCTAAAAAAGAAACATGGAAAATTCAGTGTATCTTTATAAAAGATAGTAGTACTAAGCAATATGCCACTAGATTAATTTGCTTTTAGATGGAAAATGGTTCTAACCTCCAATAGTCCAATTTATTGCATGGTCTCTTAATCTTGATATTTTCTCAAAGAAGCCATATTTTATTTTTAATATAAAAAATAAGCAATTGATTCTTAAATTTATCTACAAATTCTTTATAAGTATCTTGAATTGCTTGTAATTAAAGCTTTAAGGTTGTTTGATGTTGTGATAGATGCTTTGTAAATCCTTTAGCTCTTGGATTGTTATTCTTTGGCATATTTCATAGATTAAGTTTTGAGTGATAATTATAATTAGAATAAAATAGAATTTATTAAGTTGAGGCATGAACAGTATTATTATATACAAACTTTGCTAATAGTAGATATAAGATCCAATTGTCTTATTGATAGTTGATGCTAAATCATAAATATTATTCTAACATTTGGTTAACTTGTTTTGTATGGCTGTTAGTTTGAGGATGGAAAGCTAAAGAAAATTTAATGTCCATCTTCAATATTTCAAAAAAACATCTTCAAAATTTAGATACAAATTGAAATCCTCAATCAGAAACAATATCATTTGATAGGCCATGATATTGATATTTATTATCAAAAAAAAGCCTTGCCGTTTCTTCACTAGAAGCAATCTTCTTACAAAGAATAAAATGAGCCATCTTTGTGAGTTGATCAATCACCACAAGAATGTTGTCTAATGAATTGAATGGTGATAGATGCATAATAAAATCTATTGAAATAAAAGACCATGATTGTTAGCAAGTTTTTTTCAAAAGGACAATATCAAAGATTCTTAGACCTTGAACAAATGTTATAAGACAATACAAAGTCCTTCACTGCCTTCTATATTTGAAACCACTAAAAATCTCAAAAAATAAGCTCCAAGATCTTGTTAAATCCAAAATAATTTATAATTAGAAAGTCATAGCAAGATTAAAGAACACATAATCATGTTGATCTTTCTAGGATATACAAACTTTCTTCAAAGTATAAAAAGTTTTTTTCAAGCTTAAACTTATTAGCATTTCTATTGATGCTATACTTGATGTTAAGGGCCAAAGCATCATTAGTGGTTGCAACACACCTCATTGAGGAAATTATAATCAATAGGTGCCGATGTAATAGTGGCGCAAAGGCAAAATTACTCCAGCTTCAACAAAATTGCATATTGTTGATTAAATGTTGCCTCTCTTACTTTTGATATAAGATATGATTTCTTTGATAAATCATCAATTAATCCTTGTTGCTTCCTAAGTTGATAAATAATAATAAAATTAAATCAAGATAATGATATATTCTATTGAGCTTAATAGCGTTTAAAAATCCAAGCTAACATAAAGTATTTCAAATTCTTAAGATCTATGTATATAGTCATAGGATGCATTATTCCTTTGAGAAAATTATACTATTCTTGAAAAGAATCCACAATAGCAAGGAGCTCTTTATTGAATATTTCATAATTAATTTTGGTAGCAAAAAAATTTTAAGAATAAAATATAACAAGATGGAGTTTATTATCTATATCCATTTGTAAAAGTATGGGCCTTAGTACAAAATCCAAAGTATCAATCCCTATATATAATACTTTTGTAAAATTTGAATACATCAAGATTAGAATTATAGTGAATGTTGTCTTGAAATCTCGGAATATCTTCTCTGCTTGAGGCCCTTATTTCAACTTATCTTTGCATGCTAATAAAATAAGAGGGGCAGCAATTTGAGAGTAATTTTTGATAAAGATGGAATAGAGTTAGCAAATCCAAGAAAATATTGTATGTCTTTTATAGTCTTTAAAATGGCCCACTACAAAATCGCCTCCACTTTCTTGGGATCCATCATCAAATCCTTAGTAGATATAATGTAATCCAAAAATTCTATCTTTGATTGATGAAATACATATTTTTTTGGCTTAGCATACAAACATGCATCTCATAGCTTTTATAATACCAACTTTACATGCTCTTCAAATTCTTTCAAATTTTTGGAATAGATCAAGATATCATCAAGATAAATGATTACAAACTTATTTAAATGTCCTCAAAAAATATCATTTATTAAATATTAAAAGATAGCGGATATATTTGTTTATTCAAAGGATATAATATTATATTCAAAATATCCATATTTTGTCCAAAATACAATCTTTCTTTCATCTCCTTCTTTGATTTGTATACTCCACAAAGATCTTAACTTGGCCAAGTTGTTCCAAAAATCCTAAGATTAATAATATTGAATAATAATTCTTCACCGTTATCTTATTCAATCTTTGATAATCAATGTACATACATAAAGAACCATCACTTTTATTTACAAAGAGTATAGATGTACCTACTAGAGACTTAGAATGCATGATGAAATTGCAAGGTTTTCATCAATATAATCCTTCAATATAAAAAGCTTGTTTTGAGGAAAATTATAAATTGAGCCAAAAAGTGGTTGCATTCCTTCTTGAAGATCTATGGCACAACTGTATAGTTGGTGCTCCAGTAATATATCAACATTCTTCTTTTAAAAAATATCTTGAAATTTGATATACTGCTTTGAAATTTTATTGATGAAGTCGTATTTTATTTAATTGGAGTTACATAAATAAAAAATAGTGTATCTTATTTGGCCAATCTTATAAAAGCTATTGCTCCAACAAATAAAGGCTTACTAATTTGTGGCTTTTTACAAAGTTTTCTTATACAGATTTCTATTAAAAATATTATTTTTTATAACCTCCAATCTATATATAGATTATACTTCTTTAATTAAGAAAGTCCAAGAATAAAAAGATTTAAAGGAGTCCCAATAACATTCAATATAATTTGGTTGCTATGGTCTTTATATAACACTTCTATAGGCGTTGTTTCATAGTTGATACTACTAGATGATAAGAATCGTCCATCTATCACTTTTATATGAACAATTTGGATTTATATACTAAAAGATTTTTATAAAATTTAGTAAACGCTTTATCTAAAAATCAAGTTGACGCTCTTGAATCCAATAAGGTAATTGCTTAAAGCTTTTGAATGCTTAAATATAAGAAATTATAAAGTAATAAGTAGGTTGAGTAAGAAGAAAAGAACTTAAATAATTTTATAATGTTGAATTGTCCAACTGCACGGTCTCTACTATGATTGAAGATTTTTATTTTTTTAAATAATTATATTTCTAATTTTGGTGATATGTTAATTTTGTATCTTTTGACAATTTCTAATTTTGTGGCCTTCTTCGCTACAATACAAGCATAGACCTTCTTCCATCTAATACTTCTTTTCCTACAAATTAAGAGGTTTAAAATATATTGCATCAAGCTATATATCTTCTATTTTTGAATGCAAATTTAGAATGCTTGCCAAGGTAGCAAAAATATATCAGATTGCGTCTTATCTTGCTAAAACTCATGAACGTTGATCATAATGATATTAGAATAGTTAATTGTTACATTTCAAAATTTGGTTGATGGCTTCATTAAGCAATTGTGGATCTAGAAGCAATAATAACAAATCTTATACATTATTTTTTAATCTCTATTAGAATTGAACCATCAATGTTTCTTCATCTCAAATGATGTTACATGCTAATTGCATAAAATTGGATCCATAGACAGATGCAAAGCGTTGTCGTGTTATTATTCGGCTACCATGTGAAAAAATTATACATATATATTTAATGTATAATTTATTATACAGTTACATGAAAGCCATAACAGTGGGATTTATTAGTTATAAGATGTGATTAGATTGTTAGTTTAGAATGAATCTATTTAAAAAGAATATTATTGAGATTTATATAATCTTATTTTTTCTTTTGATAGTAATTTTGAGGTTGATTTTATATTGATAGTACCTTTTATATATCTTAAGTCACCTTTGTTAGATATTGGTGATCCTTAAGAACTTAATTACTTCTTTTATTTGATATCTAGAACACATATTATGTAAATCTTATTAGAAAAAGGATTAGAAAGTGGTCTTTAGTATAAAAGGGGATAATTAGGCCATCCATGTAAATGAATGGAGATGGATGATAGAGGTCTCTATTCCTATTGGCCAAAAATCATGTCTAATGGACTTCAAGGAAACTGCCTGAGAATTTATTAGGGATTAGGGTTTGTTTTTCAAAAGGAGTCAAATATCAAAGGCTAGGATCAGCAAGTTTGGATTTATAAATATGGTTTTGGTGCAAATCTTGCATGATTTGGACTTTTTATGAGAGAGCTATAGGCACTCAAAGTTAAGATGTTGAAATTCTACCTACTGTCACTCTTTTATATAAAATGCGCGCATACAAAAAGCAATAGACAATTGGCGATTAGGATTGGAAAGAACACTTTTTTGACTACACTTTTTATATATGGCTTGATAAAATCCAAGCTAATGTGAAGAAGATATTGGGAGTTGAAGTTAGTGTTTGTAAGCTAAGGGTAGTTAGTGACCCCACTTAATTAGTAGTTACATTTTGAGCTATATCTTAGGCAATTTGATAGATTTTTGGCTCAAAATTTTCAGAAGTGTATATGTTTATGTTACAAGACTATGAGCAAAAATTTTATGGCATTAAAATTTAGTGTTTGTGAGATATAAGAAAAATAATTCTCAAATGTCTTCATCAAGGACATGAATTAGAAAAAGATGTATAATCTAATGAAAACTGTATCAAAGAAAAGTCACAAAATAGGAATCTAAAAGTATGTATATTCAAAGAGAAATTGGAATGACTATTGCCAAAGATTAGAAATATGAAGACTCTTGAAACTAGACTAGGATCAAGATGGAGTTGACAAGAGCAAAAAAGGCTTCACTCTTGCCCCTATAAATACTATCTAACTAAGAGCTATGTGGCGGTATTTTATAGGACCTTATACACGTTGTCGTAGTAAAAGTCCGCTTCAAGTAGACGCAAGGTCCCTCTTTACAATCAAGTTGGATCCAATATGCACAAACTTTCTTAAATTTTTCTTTTATAGTCACAAAACCATGCGTATAATAAATCAACAAACTAGAAGCTTGGAAATTTATAAATAGAAATCCAGCCGTTTATATAAGTTCAAATTTTGGAAGCATAGAGTTCACTTCTTTAGTCATCTTCAAAAAAATTCTCAACCATGAATTCATTACCGATCACCAAATATCATCAAAATATTAGCAAGTAATTATATAAGTAAAAACCAAACCAGAAACTTGAAAATTCATAATTTAAGATCCAACCGTTCAAATAAGCTCAAAATTTAGAAAAACATAATTCATACCTTTGATCTTTGTCACATAAATTTTGAGTTATGAATTCATTGCTGATCATTAGATATCACCAAATCCTTGGCAAATACTTTTAAAAGTCAAGTCTCAATCCGAAACTTGAAAATTCATATTTTAAGATCCAGCTGTTCAAATAAGCTCAAAATTTAAAAAAACATATCTCATACATTTGACTATTGTCATGTAATTTTTGAGCTATGAATTCATTGCTGATCGTTAGATAACACCAAATCCTTGGCAGATACCTTTAGAAGTCAAATCTCAACCTGAAACTTGAAAATTCATAATTTAAGATCCAGCCGTTCAAATAAGCTCAAAATTTAAGAAAACATAACTCATACCTTTGATCTTCATCACATAAATTTTGAGCTATGAATTCATTGCTAATCGTTAGATATCACCAAATCCTTGGCAAGTACTTTTAAAAGTAAAAAACCTAGACACCTGAGAACAAATTTGCCATTACTCCCTAATCAAAGTTTCAATTGATATGAGATTTTAGACATAGATTCTTTATAGTATAAGTAATATGTACACAAAAAATGAGCTTCAAATTCTTCCTGAAATTCAAATTCTAGCTTAAAGCAAACCCTTCTATTTATCTAACTTCTTCAAAACCCTAGTTTAATTTGTTGGGTTTAACTAGCCATATCTCACTCATTCTAAGCTAATTTCTATTAATTCTTGGATATAAAATATATAGCTTGAAGTTTAGTTTCTAACCCAACTTCTTGATTTCTTGCTAGTATCTTAAAACTTCTAATATACCCTGAAAAGTGACAGTAGGTGTCATATTAGTAGTCTAAGTTCAAATAAGCATATCTCATTCATCTAGGCTCTGAATCATGCGTTTCTACCACCTAAACTCATGCCAAGAAGAAGCTTTGTCTCAATACTTCTCTAGATTTGCCAAAAAACTTTGTCTTCTTCTCTTCTAAGCTCGTCAAAGAAGTCGCAGCCAAGGTCTTCAAAGTCCAAGTCAACAATTAATAGTTTAAAGTTATAAAACCCCCAAATCTAATCCTCCAAGTCAGCACTATTAATGGTAGCCGACTATTGACATCCAAATCTACTATTTATCCTTGATAAAATCCTAAATTCAACCTCAAAGTCAAAACTCCTTATATCTACAAATATAACCCTGAATCTACTAAAACCTAAGATTAGAAAAAAGATAAAAGAAATAAAAGAAAGTTTTAAGGCTAGATCAAAGTTAAAGTTAAGATTAAAGATAAGGTAAAATTTTAACTAAAAAAAAAGAAAGAAATTGAGAAATTTTTTCTAAACTATATAAAAACTTAGATTGGTAAGAAGATGAAAGAACTTAATAAAATTTTGAAGAAAAAATAGTTAAGTTAGGTTTCTATATATAGATGTATTTACTTCATAACGTGTCTAATTTGTAAGATATGTATCAAACTTGTACAACAAGTTTCCCACATGTCCGCCACATATTTGGCTTGTGACTCACGGCTAGCTTGTTCCACAAGCTACCAATATGTGCGCCATGTGGCTAGCTTGTTGACCAAGTTTCTAATCTACCAATCACCTATAGACATGTATAAAGGTGATTCCACCTCTATGAAGCTTCTAGAAAGCTTCTCTATCAACTTATTTTACCTACTTCTATTGCTTTATATTACTTAGATAATTACTAGAATAAATCTTATGTCCGTGATATTATCCCCCCTTCTAGGGACGAGTTCCACGAAAAGAGGTGATTACATGTTGAGGAAGTTCAAGATATGTCGAATTGTGCTTGTGACATACTCTAATCATTGTTCCCTTCAAAGGTAGTTGATAGGTCCTCTCAACCATCAATAATGTCCCATATCAGAGCAAGAGGACTACCCTATTATTTGATTATTGTTGAGGCCTTCATAACTTCCTTCAAAGAAAACATTAGGAATACCATCAAGAGTAGTTCCTACCTCTAAAAGTATCACCAAACGTTGAGAGTCTCTTCCAAGGTCGTGATACCAAACACGTTGTATTTTGCCATCAATCCGAGGAAGGACATGTCGTTCTTGAGGGTCTTCATCTCTATTCCATTGTCTAGAAGGTTGTGATAGTCGTAATGTCTAGTTTGGTAAATCAGCAAATGATGGCTTTTGAGCTGAATTTGCTGGTTATTGATCCTCCATCTCTTAAGCATGAATAAATCTAACGAAATAACAAACAATGATATAAGATAGGATGAAACTCTATAGAACCTGCTTTGCTTTATAGCAAAGATTTTCTTTTATCTTAACTTTGACGGATGTCGTCGATGAAATGCATTGACTTTTATTGGTGCATTTGATAGATTTTTGGATGGTTTCTATGTGCGTTTACTAATATCATATTCGCGCCAATGCACAAGATATTTCAATCAATTTTGGCGCTGCCTTGAATCTAAAATCTCTTCAACCTCCAATCCTTCATTGTTATCCACTTATATAGGAGGCCGTGGCATTTGTCTTCTTTCTTGTATATCCATTGTCTTATATGGCTCGAGTAGTGACACATGGAATATAAGATGGATCTTCATGGACTCCGGTAGGTGTAATCAATATGCAACTAGATTGATATATTCAGAAATAAAAAAAAAAAATCCAAGTCTACGATAGTCCAATTTATCACAAGGACGAGTAGTCTTGATATTGCGATAAAGTAACCATACCTTGTCCCTCACCTTTAATTGTGGTTGTTCCTTGCAATAAGCATCTGCATTTATTTTTTATCGTTCTTAAGCTTCTTTTAATTGCACCTTCATTATTGCATGTAGCTCTAAGAAACGATTTGCCAAATCTTATGCCGCTGGATTATCAACTTTTGAAAAGTCAAAAATATCAAGTCGTGGGTGGTAACCATAATTGGCAAAGAAAGGTGTTTGTTGCATAGAAGAATGTATCGTATTATTATAAGCAAATTCTGCCAATGGCAAAAGAGCTGTCCAATCATCTTGTTGGTAGTTGATGGTACACCTTAAGTACTGCTCCAAGACTTGGTTCACGTGCTCTGTTTGTCCGTCAGTTTGAGGATAAAAAGCTGAAGATAACTTCATGTCCACTTTTAAGATCTTGAAAAGGATTCTCCAAAATCTTGACACAAATTGAATTTCCCTATCTGATATAATATCCTTAAATAATCCATGATAGCGATAGATATTATCAATGAAAAGCTTAGCTATTTCTTCACCTATGATAGATTTTGTACATGGCACAAAATGTGCCATCTTAGTGAATCAATCTACTATCACAAATATAAAGTCATAAGATTTTGAGATTGGAAGATCTATGATGAAATCCATAGAAACATAAGAGCATGGTTGTTCTGAAATAGGTAATAGCTGAAGAAGCCCAAAAAATTGATGACAAAGAGTGTTGGATCTTCAACAGATATCACATGATTGTACAAAGTCTTTGACTACCTTTCACATTTGAGGCCACCAAAAATCTCTTGATATAAGTTTCAAAGTCTTGTTGTATCCAAAATATCTTGTCGCTGGAAAATCATGACGTGCTTGAAGAACACATAAACGTACTTCTCCTTTTGGAACATATAGGCATCCTTCGAAATATAGTAGGTTATTCTTGAACTTGAATTTAGAAGAATTATGAGTCTTAGAAGAATTATTCTTGATATCATGAACAAGAGAGTCTGAAGACATACTTGATTGAATTTGCTTGAAAAAAGTTGAATCAACAGTTAATGTTGATTTCATTGTTCGAAGATGAAATTGCTCTGGTTTCAAGAGGGCCGTTCTTTGTTGCTCAAAAATTACATCTTCTTCTTTTGGTGCAAAATAAGAACGTCTAGAAAAGGCATCAAACAAACCTTATTGTTTTTCTGGCCGATAAGTGATAATAAACTCGAATCTTAACAAAGACATACTCCAACGAGCTTAATGACAATTCAACACATGTGCCGACATAAAATACTCGAGGTTCTTGTGATCCGTATTTACGGGGATTGGACTAGAAGCGCCTTCTAGATAATGACGCCATTCTTGAAAGGAATCCACGATTGCAAGAAGTTCTTTGTCATAGATCTCATAATTGATCTCGACTATTGAGAATTTTCTTGAATGAAAACCTACTGGATGAAGTTTGTCATCTGCTCCCATTTGTGTTAAAACTGCACCCAAGGCAAAGTCTGATGCGTCTATTTCCATAAAAAATGCATTAGAAAAGTCAACACGATACAACATTGGTACAAAAACAAACGATGTCTTCAGAGCTTAAAAAGTTGCTACCGCTTCTTGATTCCATTGGAATTTGTCTTTACAAGTCAAATGTGTAAGTGGAGCTGCAACTCGAGAGGAGTCTTTGATAAAGATCCGATAATAATTGGCAAATTTTAGAAAGCATTGGACATCTCTTACCATCTTTGAAATCTTTTAATTCATGATTGTCTGGACTTTCTTAGAATCCATCATAAGACCATCATTTGAAATGATATATCTTAAGAAATCAACTTGAGTAGTGTGAAATACACACTTTTTTATCTTGGCGTACAATCTTGCATTTCTAAGTTTTTGTAATATTTGACGAACATATATTTCATGTTCTTCTACATTCTTAGAATAGATCAAAATATTGTCTAGATAGCAAACGACAAAATTGTCTAGGAACTAACAAAAAATATCATTCATGAGATGTTGAAAAGCAGTTGGTGCATTTATAAGTCCAAAAAGCATGACATTATATTCAAAATGTCCATACCTGGTTCAAAACATAGTTTTTCATTCATCTCTTTTTTTGATGCGTACTAGATTATATGCTCCTCTTAGATCTATTTTTGTATAGATCTTAGCTTGATTTAACTGGTCAAGGAGTCTTAATATCAAAGGTAATGGATATCTGTTCTTGATTGTGATCTTGTTGAGTCCTAGATAGTCAACACACATTCGCAATGATCCATCTTTTTTCTTCACAAATAGAATTAGAGCTTCTGTTGGAGATTTAGAATGGCGTATGAAATTATTGGCCAAATTCTCGTCAATATACGCCTTAAGTTCAGCCAACTCATCTTGTGATAAATTGTAGATTGGTCCAAATGGTGGCTGAGTTCCTTCCTTGAGGTCAATTGAACAATCATATGGATGATGCTCCGGAAGAATATCTGCATTTTTTTTATCAAAAACGTCCTGATAATCCAGATATTGGCTTGGAATGCCACTTAAAGTCTTTCTACCATCAGAAATGGGTGTATCATAAATAGCAAAAATTGATGTTTTTTTTGCTGTGTGTATAAAAGCTTTTGCACCTATAAGTACAGGTTTTACTATACTAGACTTATAGCTTTTTATTTGGTCACCAAGATATTTAATAACATTCTAAGAAAAGTCAAATCTATGAGAATTCCAATCTGTTTGAGGGTTATATTTTTTTAGCTATGATAAACCTAAAATAACTGGATTAGACGGAGATTTAATTATGTTAAAGATTACGTAGCTATTATGACCATCTATTGTTACTTTTATAGGATGGGTTTCATGAGTGACATCTTCAGAAGACAATGGATGACCATCTATGACTTCTACATGTACGGATTTAGTTTTCTGTACTAAAGATATTTTACAATTCTTAATAAATTGTTCATCTAGAAAGCATGCTGAGGCTCCTGAATCTAATAAGGCAGAGGCTTTTTAGTTTTTTCGTCCTAAATATACATCTATTATAAAACAAGGAGAGGATTTTGAGGAAAGAATAAGACCTTCACTAGGAATTGTACAAGATTCCAGCCGCACGGTGTCATGTAGTAATACGACTACTAGGTGAAAGAGGGGAGGAATGATTATATTATAGAAGAGCTCAAATGAAAATATTTGAGAAAATTATCTTAGAAGAATAGATAATAGACAAGGAGGTAGTAAAAATTAAAAAGTGCTAATGCTGCCTTTTATAAAAGGGATTTCTACTTACTTTGTAAAGCCATAAAAATGGTAAAACAAAGTAGATTAGAAAAATAATTGGTATAGGTATGTTTAATAAGAAGTTAAGAGTAGGTTTTAGAGAAATTTACCTCAAAACTACATGAGTTGATATCCGGAGAGGGCCGGTTAAGAACCTGGGTCGAAACCAGACCCGAGGGCACAAAACCGCGTGCCGACGGCGAATGGAGGGTCTTTTTGCAGATCGGAGATTGGGGTTAGGGTGTGAACTTGAAGGGTTTTATATAGGAG